>CM062805.1:1249006534-1249304034 GCA_031772625.1 Pinus tabuliformis | reverse complement strand
CTTTACGTAATGCCTCCGCCTCTTTCTCAAAATCTCTTTTTTCCTGGAAGATATTACTGAATTTTGTTTTATTCCAATTCCTTAGTTTGGATTTAATATATCTCAACCTCACCTGCAATTTCAACATTTTGGAGCCCCTGATTGGGAGAGGATCTTCCCCCAATTTCTTTATATTCTCCATAAGTAAGGAAATGTTGGATCAAGTGGATTTGAAAAAGAATACTTGTAGGTAACAGATTGCATGTAGGATTTCCTAGTTGGTTTTGGCATGCACAGTGTATGCATGTGTGTATTTGATTCATTTGTTGTCATTGGTATGGGTTTTTCTCAAGTTTTTTTGGGTTTCAACAATAGTTTCAGCCTTGCCTTGTCATTTCCGGATAGTCATAGTGTCATGGGATTCATTATTGGTTGAGATTTGGATTGCTAGAAGGTTTTGGATGCATGTGAGGCGGTCTCGGGAAAATCCCAACAGTTATGGGTGGAGATGGTTTTTTGCAGGAAGCCCTCAACAGGTGGGTGGAGATAGGAAAATTCCTCAAGGGATGGTGAAGGAATACTGAGTCATCCAAGCTTGGTTTGGTTTTGTGATCTCATGACCAGTTTAGGTGAGATCACGGTAATGTGAGGGTGGAGGTTGTTTAACCTCTATAATCCCTTGGTTGTTTACGGATGTGTTTATCCCATGAGATCCCATATTCATACTTGCGATATGGCACAGGGGTGCTTAGCTAAAAGAAAGATTTGGTTAACCCCAATCTATGGTCAGGTGGTATGTGGAAGTCCCTGAAGTGATTGGATTTTGCATATGATTAATAATAGATAAGTTCCTCTTCTATTTCACTAGTAATTATACTTGTTATTATGTGGCTTTAATGCCTATTCTATTCTTATTATTTATCTGGTTATATGCTGGTTATAAGCATCGTTTTATGACATATTCAAGTGATGGCTCTTAACATGTCATTACTTGTAAATGATTGATTATTGAATGCATCACCTAATAGATGTTATTGAAGCTATTGTGACATCGAATTAGTCCTTCTTGGTAAACCTCTTGAATAAGTTCCAAATCTCTATATTTAGATATGCATTGATAACCCGTAGATATCATGTTCTTAATGTGTTTGGAAAATGACTATCATGGTTAGACCAGGTTAGGTCAAGTACTCATCTAAGTTTCATGTTTAAAGCTTTCTTTATGTTCCATTCATCATTCCAGAAAGTCTCATCAAGTTCTAGGTAGTGATCTAATCAATAACCTTGAAAAAGAGGCTTAGATCTCAGGGTTGCTAGCACAAAACTGAGTGAAAAAGTCTATAGTCATTGGGATTCAGGCTCATGAGAGTGACTATAGGGTCTCGGTCACTATCTTGTCTTGTCATGGAAGCAAATGAGAGCCTACGTTAGTGAAAAATCAAGTTAACTCAGGGGTTGGGCACCTTGAGTGGTTTGTTAGCTCCTAGGGCTCTCGTAGCATCTGAGGGAGGTCAATAAGCTCTTATTTTGTCGATTCCATTTCCTTAAGGTTATCTAGGATGTTGATTCATGACATACTAACCCTCATCTCATGTTTACCCAAGGAAAATCAGTCAAAGTGGATAGATATGGGAGGAAGCGTTACAAAGTGGTATCAGAGCATGGCTTAAACACTTGGACCAGATGGGCTAGATGCATGTGGTTATGAATGCATTGTCATGGTTATGGTTGTCATTCATGAGGCCATGGTATTGGTGTAGTTCTAACACCAGAAGGAAGTCCTCTTGTATTTAAAATTATCCAACACAAGAAATTACTTGCTCAAACCTATTTATGAGAAAGAAACATTGATCATACTACATGTGGTTAAAAATGTTACGTTTATTTATTAGGAAAAAACTTCAAAGTAAAAATATATCATGACAATTCTAATTACTTCTTGGAGTAATGATTATGTTCAGAAAAGAAACAATAATGGGTTGTAGATATGATAAGTTATTATAGTAAAACATAATATGGTGGCAAATGTAGTTTCAAGGAATGAAGAAGAAATTGGGGGTTTATGATGTGCTATTTATATTTTATAATTTGATTAGGTTGAAGAGGTAAGGACATAATGATAGAAAGATCAGAAGATGTGGAACATCATTCAATAATTACAAGAGGACCACAGTAAATTAAATAAATTTGTTTAAAATAATGATTTGCTATGGTATTAATATCACCTATATTTTTGTAAGAATTCACAACTCAAACAAAAGGTCCTTTTGGAATTTTATACTTCTCCTATAGGAGGGCACTAAAGATTCTTGCAAATTTAGAACAAATCAATAAGGAATTATTTTGGAGTATCTTAAAAATAATCTTCAAAATTTTGTGGCTAAATGTGTGGCCTACCAGTAAAATAATGGAGATAAAATGAAGACCATGGCTCTCTTACATCTGCTACTATACCAAGTCAACACTAGAAATAAGTTTCAATCGATTTTGTTATAGATTTACCCAAATATGTAGGAATGAATTCAATTATGGAAGTAGTAGATCAACTAAAAAGTATGCCTATTTTGTGTCTCTTTCCAATCATTTTAAAGCAAGAATTATGGCAACATTAATGGAAATAGCCAAAAAGCTATATGTAATTCTCAATATTATTGTAAATGAACAAGATCCACTTTTCATTAAAAATAATTTGGAAAGATTTTTATTTCTATTTTTGTGTACTCAATTACCTTACCTCTCATATTATTTCCCTCAACTTAATGGTGAAAATAGTATTGTGAATAAATGTTTAGAAGGATATTCTTTTTGCTTTCCATTTGATAAACAAGCACAATGTGTCAAGTGGTTTCCCTTAGTATGATGGTAAAATAAAAATCCTTCCATATTTGATAAAAAAATGTTCTCATTTCTAGCATTTTGTGGGTATCGTCCTCCACCCATTACATCACGCTTGAAAGGAACTATAGATATTCAAGCTCTAGAGGACCACATATTACACTAATGAGAGGTTCTCAAACTATTTGAAGGAATTTTGGTTATAAAACAAAATAGAATGAAACAACAAGAATATCATGATTGTAATGAAATAGAATTTGAAGTGGGAGATTTGGTATTTTTTGTACTACATACATATAAACAAATGTCTCTCAAGAAACGAAATAAGGACAAAAAAATTAACACCCATATATTATGGCCCCTACAAAGTGTTGAAGAAGATTGGAAGTATGTATTCAACTTTTCTTTTCCTTCACATTTACATATAATATTCGATATTTATTTCTTAAGAAGGTAATTTCTAACTATATCATAGTCCAAATTATTTTACTAGAGATTAATGAAGAATGGAAAATCATACTAAAATAAAATAAAATATTGAAACAAGGATTATATGACTGTAGAAGTAAACAATTATTAAGTGGCCGGTCAAATTGAATAGTGTAACAGTGGAAGAAGTGACATTAGAAGATGAATTATTCTTGTTGAAACACCTGCAATTAGTGAATGGTTGAGCATATCATTGTTTTGAATGGGGGAGTGTTAACCATGAAACACCTTATTAAGCACTAGGTATTAAGTGATTATATATCTAGTGCTATATCATTAGGTGATAAAAAACTTTTCATTGTACCATTTCTCTCTCTCATATACATACATACATACATACATACATACATACATACATACATACATACATACATATATATATATATATATATATATATAATATCCCCACACACAATAAAGCGACATATTCTTAAGATCACGACATCCTTTCCTTGGTATTGGGTGAATTGTAAAAGGAGGTTTCTCCCTCAAAGTGGATTCAATTCATTTACTTTATAGCATTTTAAATATAATTAAATCATTGCATACATCTTTATCTCATAGAAATTGACTTAGGTTAGGGTTTTTACAAAATGTCACCTATATATCCTAATCTATGCTTAACATTATTTCCTTAATTCTAGATAATAGATGAGTGTGGGAGATTTATGCCCATAGAAATGAAGAGATGGATTATTCAATTCAAATTAGTATTTTTTCATATTCTTGAAACTTACAACAACAATAATCACTCTATTACAAGGTGCATATTTTTTATTTAAAGTTTGTAACATGGGGTGGTGGGACATTGGGACTTTGGTACTAAAGCATGCCAAACAAGGAACCAATGGATTCAATATCAATTGAGCTGCCGTGTTATCGATGTAATTTTTTTTTCATGCCAAATTTTCAGTCTACTTAAATACTACAATTCCTCTTAAAAGGGCATGTGTCCTTGTTTCATTTTCTTATGCATACCTCTAGATTATTTTTGTTATCTTTTATAATTATTTAAATTTTAATTTTGGCACTAGAAATTCCTACATGCCTATGAATTTCTCTTCTATTTCAATTTCCTACATAAGTAACTAGAGGACAACTCATTAAGGGAATTTTGAAGTAAAAATTGGGTTTGAAAATGAAAAATGTACTAACAAAAATAAATTTTAAAAGTACTAATAGGATTCAAGATTATGATATCATACTCATTGGTACATATTTTTTAAAGTAAAATAAGAAAACTACTATTTAAGCATATTTTCAAGTTATCACCTCATAGGTTTAATTGTAGTTTAGGTGTGGGCACTCATTGGATGTAAAATTAGATTAATCAACCAATGCCTACCCACTCCTCAAACTTTTGCATCGACACATACTTAAATAATTGAAAGTAAATGGAAAAAACATGTTTATTTCAAGATACACATTTTTTACACTTGAAATTTAAGTAAATCTATAAAGAGATAACTTAAAATACCACAAAAATGTAGTTTTATTTATTTTACTTTAGAAAAATTATAATTTATTATTTATTATTTTTAATAGAATTTTATTATGTTCCTTAGCATACCTATTTTTATCCCAAAATATTCCTATAATAGTAGTGAACACATTATGTAAGTGAGGAATCACATTAGATTTTTGGTGGAAGGACATAATAAGAGATGGAGCCTATGTTGACTTGCCAACATTGATAATAATTTGAAGGAATCACAACATAAATTCTACAATATTGAAGAGAAATTTGAAAATTATCCTTGGAAACATATCTTGTAATGTAGTGGTTCTTATGCTAAATAATAGATCACTTTATTTGATTAAATATAAACATATGCATTGTAACTTGATAAAAGAATAATATAGTCAAATTCACACAATCAACAAATATTTATTATTCTCATGCCATTTGAATCTAAACATAATAATAATATGTATGAAGTAATAAACACTTAGTTATCGAAGTTTCTCTTTCAAAAATTACCAAATAATTTTTTTTTAAATAGCTTTTAAATATCTAAGGCATATGTTAAATATCTAATTTTATTAAACCATACTCTCTTATTGTTGTATGGCATTTTTGTTTGTTATGATATATAAAACTCTACGTAAATGTGAGTAATACTTGGTAAATTTATGAGGTAAAATGACTGTGGTTGAAAAACACAATGTAAATGTGAGTAATACTTGGTAAATCTGTGAGGTAAAGTTACTAAGTAGTTGAAAGTGGGTACACATGCTCCAATCACATCTCTAATGCATAATAAATACATATTAAGACTTATAGAAATAGAGTTGGAATTCCTTCCCAAATTTTTATTATTCTTTGTGTATGTGTGTTCGTCTTGTTTCCTTGTTGTAACATGGTATTGTATGTTGTGATTTAGGCTTACAACATCTAGCATCGTTTCCACCCTTTCCACCTAGGTGACAACATTGAATGAAATAGTGGAATGAACCCGCACAATGAAAACAAAAAGGATTAAACTGCAAATGGCGTTGTTCTACAAGTTTCTGCCCAAGAAAGGTTTGTTGCCTAGAAAATTGTTCGTCAATGCTAAAAATCATAAAAGGGAAAATCTGAAACTTGCAAACTACAATAAAAATGTAATTTTGAAACTGCTTATGAATAGAAAAAAAAATTGTGAAGATGTTAATGGAAAGATTGTTAAAATACTTGACGAACATAAAGATTGATCATATTGGCCTTAAAAAAGAAAAGACAAGCAACTACATAAAGATATTGATTGAGCAAAGATCATGAGCCAAAACATCATTCTTTAGGAGACTGCTGGTTGAATGACGTATTGCAGATAAAATTGTAGACACTCAAAATATATTCTATTATCTTGTTGAATGAGGAAATTACACATATTTATACAATCAATAGTCTTAAGATAGGAATGCTATCTTAGACGTACAGTAGTGTGATTGAGAGATTCTCTCAACCATACACTAAACTAGGAGAAACTATATTCTAGCTTATTCCTATTATGTAGGAACAAACTCCTCAGATAGAAAAAATACAACTATAGACAAGTAGGAATTAATTATTTCCAACTCCCCCCCTTAATGACTACTTGTCATGATAGTCAAATCCACCACCATCAGGCGAATTGTATGTACAAAACCTCCAAAAACACAATCTGCCGCCCTCAGACAGATCCACAACTTCTTCAATCCCACGGATCCCCTTGAAGGTGAATTGGCGTGATCCTGAAAGAAAAACCCGCACCCATTGGCGCGATTAATGGCCTAACAGACACGCCAGTTGGCCTTCCTGGCATTGTTGTTAGCGCGAAAAATGCCAATCCCCTTCTACTCAGAAAAAACCATCTGAGTCCGAGCCAGGTGTTCTGCAGTCCACCTGCTCCTACGAGCACAAAGCTCCCGTGTACACACTGCCACAAAGGTACGCTGACTCAACTCAGCCAAAGCTCAACACAGCCATGAAGGCGAGCTTGTCAAACAACATATTGACATCCACGATGCCAGCCACAAAGGCACCTCAAGCCACATAGGCGATTCAGCCACAAAGGCACTTCAGTCACAAAGACTATATAGATGGTTTCTGGCTCACCACCAACCATTCAGCCACAAAGGCAATATAGATGGTTTCTGGCTCACCACCAACCATTCAGCCACAAAGGCAATATAGATGGTTTCTGGCTCACCACCAACCCTCACATTCAGTGATAAAAGATGGTTTCAGGCTCACCACCAACCATACACCATTACAAAGTGGTTTTAAGATCACCACGAACTTTCAGATGCCTTTAAAAATCTTACATCTGATTCCACATTTTGGAGTTTCAGAGTACATACAATGACTATTACAATAACATGCTAGGGAGTCTATTCCACAAACCACACTAACTCAAACAAACATCTACTTTGTTGTCCACCATAAACATTGTCGTTGCTGCTTTGCCTCATCTGTTCATTGTTCACATCTTGGGCATCCTTGTCAAATAACTTGTTGGAACTCCATGCTTAACCTGTCATTCGTTAGAGTCGCGAATTCTAACAAAATAACTTTACCTAAATTGAGTTAGCTAGGCTCAATAAGGCATAATAATTTTATCCATCATTCCAAGACATTAAAAAATAAAATTCAGATTAACAAAGTATCAAATTTCTCTATCTCTGCAATCTGATAAATTCTGAAGCCCAAATGCAACATTGAACACCATTCTAGCTTCTTCGTCGGCCAGCAGGGCAGCGAATTGCTGCATAGATTCTGAAAGCTTAACCAAATTCTCCATGGAATTGCCTATTCCAGGTTTATGAAGGGAGGCGACTCGAGCTTAGAAACAGTGGTTTTGTCGACATCGAAGACGCGGACGGAGCTGTCTTCTTCCAATTCATCCTCACTCCATATCTTGACCGAACTGTCTCGCTTTTCATCGGTTAAGATTGGTGAGAAAAGAAAAAATTCCCAGCGCCATTGTTCGTGCTTTCCTGAGATGAGCGGTCACAGCTTTAAATCTGAGGCACTGCTCCAGCTTCTCCTCCACCTTTCTCAATGAGCTTCGAAAGTCTCATTGCAGCTCCACTCTTCAGACCTCTTGACAGACAAACTTAACACTACCAAACGATCAATTTCTCCTCCATCCTTCTTCGCATGGTGGCCTATCACATGCACAGGCACCACGGATACCAGCACTCCCACACCTCCGATGACAGCAAATCATAGCCAGCCTTCGAGGACTCAACGTTTCTAAGTGGCCTCGTCCACTGTCTCTCCTATAGTGCTTCAAACAACGCTCTCTGTCCAATTCAAACACTCCATGCCCTTGGACACACTCCAAGAGACCTCACCATCATCTGCTTCTTTTTTTTTAATGAAATAATTGGCAATGCAGCCAGTGTTTGAGCAGTCAACTCATCGTGCAATACCCTCTCCTCACGCAGTTGTTGCGATATTCTATTAGATCTCTGAAGCTGCCACAGCATGACAATAATGTCATCGTACAAATTCAGCACTCTCTCAAATTCATGTCCAACGCCGAAGATTTGCTTATTCATGTCCATCTCGAATTTAGTTTGCTCTTCAGGCGTGTAAATCTGTACTAGTTCATCGAACTCTTTTATGCCAGATCATGATGATTCGGCCTCCTCGGCCTCTCCTCACGGCCTTCGGGCAAGTCCGGCCTCCTCCGCTCTGCAACCGATGCCACGATATCTGAACAACTTCCTCACGCGGTCAATCAGGATCAATGATCAAGGATCAGCGATCCTGGAGCAGCAATTCACAAAACAATTCGGAGAATTTTGATTCCTCCTCTTCAGCACAGATTCCACCACGTAGGCAGCATGCAACAATGGGTTCCTGTTGCAGCAACGGGTAACAAACACCCTCACGCAGCAATGCCCTTCTAGCCTCCATCACTGCACCAACGATAATGCTATCTCCTCCAGGAATTGGCTCTGGAAGTCGAGGGGAAACCGCACGAGAGGATGGCGAGTTTGGTCCAGGAACAGCAACCTCCGGAGCCCATATTTCCTTATATTGTAAGCCATACACAGCATGGAAACTGCAGCTAAACCAGTGTCAGAGATCTGTATCATCAATTCAAATTTGATCACCTGAACTTTATGACAGTCCGTGCAGCTGGTTGCCCACAGGGTGACCGCAGGCACTGCGGCTCCCAGCCACAGGAAGATGAGCCAAGCCAACAACGTCTTGAGCACGGTCGACTGATTGAGTCCCAGCAACACCAGAACGGTTTCCAGGCGTGCGAGCGCGGAATCGAGCTCGGTCTGGTCGGATTTCGGGGCATCTAGGGTGCTGTTCGAGAGAAGCGATTTGTGAAGTTCGGGCGCCGAAGCAGTCTCGACATTGATCTCCTGCATCGTAGTAACCCCCCATTAGGTCCACACCAGCGTGAAGAGAGCTTTTTTTTTCGTGAATTGACGAACAACAGAGTCTGCCAGCAGCCTGTCGATTCATCACTGTCATCCTCGGTGAGGGCTCTTTTTTTCCAGCACATCTTCCTCCTCCCGACTCACAGAGCGCCGCTTCGATTTCGAATGGACGACCGTGCGGTGGTTATCTCCATCCCCTGACGACGAAGAAAAAAAAAACCCGAATTGATCGTTGCCGAAACCGCACTACAATCCACAGGAACAGAGCCTGGAGAAACAACCCCAAATTTCTCACCACCCTCAGAGATACGGCGGCTTCTTTGATGTTTCTGAAAACGGGAATTATGCGGCCACTGGCACCAGATGTGAGTTCCATCTCCATCTCTATCCCCGCCATGAATGAATCTCCAAGGCCCTCCTAACGCTCTGCAATACAAGTCGTTCACGGGGTCGAATCCAATCCGGCAATCTCAATGTGAAAAACCAACACAAATGGTTCAGAGAGAAAAAGTCGCAGCACTTGGATCTCGATTTTACCCCACCAGCGTTGACGATTTACAAATGCATTATAGTGATCCCAACTTTTGAATATCAAGCTACCTCGAATCCATAGGTCAGCACTACGATCACCACACCATCGATCAACCTTGCCATCATGGATCTGCCGCAATCACACTTCCGATGCGGGTCAAACACCACACCAACGAACCATGCAGTCTGCCGTCTGCAGTCTGCCGGCTCTGCTGCCACGATCGACCGATCTGTTGCCACAATCCCACGATCAGCATTACATTTGCTCGACCCTCGGCATACAGGGGATATTCTACACCTCTACACCTGCTCGACACTAACGAACTTATCCGCTCTACGCTACTACTCCAGAAACACAACAAGAACTCCATCTATCAGCTGTCAAATTCTCCAATCTCGACCACACTTCACCAAGATGGGCCTAAATGAAAGCAAAAACCAAAACAAAACATTCAACCAACTCTTTTATTCCCCTCAGCCCAGGAAGGGCCAAGCCCACTAGGGCCATGCCCTCACGGGTTCTGATACCAAGATAAAATTGTAGACACTCAAAATATATTCTATTATCTTGTTGAATGAGGAAATTACACATATTTATACAATCAATATTCTTAAGATAGGAATGCTATCTTAGACGTACAGTAGTGTGATTGAGAGATTCTCTCAACCACACACTAAACTAGGAGAAACTATATTCTAGCTTATTCCTATTATGTAGGAACAAACTCCTCAAATAGAAAAAATACAACTATAGACAAGTAGGAATTAACTATTTCCAACTATTGCTAAGGTACAAGTCATTGATCACGGTATATTTAGTAATTGTTTCCGTGTGTAGACACAAATATAGAAATTGGGTAGACACAAATACAGAAAGTCTGGTAACGATGATGGTTGGAAGAATCGACTCGCTCAATCTATTTGTAGATCCTGCACATCTTGGTTGAAGTTGATATACACTCGACCTGCTCCACCATTCAACTTGGTCGACCTCTCAATGCAAATTTGGAAACCTAATCCAACTTGATTATGAAGCATACTAGAGTAGTATACTAGGCTAATTTAGTTGACTTATTCAACTATCTGACAAAGTCTAATTTTGTTTGAGCGATAGTCGATTTGTTGGAGCCATAGTCGCATACCCCGACTGACTTCTTAAGGAATAAATGTTACTGTTTTGGAACTATGTTGAGAAATTAAGTTGTGGTAGAGCCAAATTAAGCCATCAAAGTAAGAGTAAGTATGCAGTTAGAGATTAGAAATTTTGAAAATTTTGAGACAAGTGACATTGGGCATTGACCGAAATGTGTTGCATTGTGATATATGTATCAAGACTTATAAATTGTAAATTTATAAAAAAAATATGAAAGGATTAGGATCAAGGATATAGTTAAGTCAGGATTTGTTTAATGTAATGAAGCTGGCCAGTTTTGACTGATGTGCGACGATATCTTGTTGACAATAATTGTAAAATATTGATGTTAAAAGAATGGTTAGCTAAAAAGTTAGTGAGTCATATAAAGGTCAGGTAATATTTTCTTTCATATAATTCGTCAAAGACAAACTCTCAAACATCAACAATAGAACAACAAACAAAGTTAACAAAATTGGATATCTTAATTTATTTAAAAAAACAATATCATTTTGCCCACAAAATTTAATAATTTTGTCATTTTCATTTATTTAAAATTCACCAAATATTAAATTATATTAAAAAAATAATAATAAAAAAACAAAATTACTTTTATATAAATAACTAGAAATAAAAAATTGACTTTTCTGTTTTTTAAATTTAATAATAAATATATACTTTTTCTAATAATCGAAAAAATCAAATCATTGCGTTTTCGTTCTTACTTTATCTAATAATTGTTTTATATTTTAATAAACTATAATTATCGCGTTGCATTTTCGTTGTTAGTATCGTTTGTGAAAGTCATTGGGGCTATGAACACATCCGCAAATCAAAATATGGAACAGTTAGAAATAATGGAGAAATGGTTATGTGGTTGTAACGTACCTTCTTTGTTTAGGAGTTGTTCCTAGAATTTAGGAGGTTGGTTTCAGCTACCTATTTTTCAGTCATGTATTTAATATGTAATATTCATTCATGTAATGTAGAGTGAATGTGAGCGAGAGTCTCCTCCTTTATTTGAGTGCAGTCTCCAGGTGATGTACACACCTGTGAGCTGTAACTCCTTCTGATAATTCAAAGTTTGATTATTTTTATCTTGGTATCAAAGCTTAGGGTAGAGGTAGCCTTAAATTTTATTTTTTTTGCGATGTATCATTAGTTGCACATCTGTAGTGGTAGGAGTGCATGTGAAGATATATGTGTCATCAGGTGGATCTGCAGTAACACCTGGAGCGAAAAGGCATCAGATGACTGATCATCTCTGAGCCGAAGGAAGGGTTGGAGCGGAATTTTTTTTTTTCATAAGGTGCAGCTATTAGCGCGGGTTTTTAAGGAACAGTCGCGCTATTAGGGCGGGTTTCAGGCTGAAAATTTGCCAGAGGAAACACCGACCAAATTGGCGCGGATCCGTGGCTATTAAACGCGCCAAAATTCGTGCACACCATAAATTTTCATTTTCCGCAATTAGCGAGGATTCGGCGTTGATTAGAGCGCCAGCCCTTTCTCTTTTAAAATCTGCAATTTTGTTGCAGATCGGAGTTGCCCGGTGGAGGCACGTGAAGGTTTCTGCTCGGTGGCAGCAGATTTGATTTGCCCAGTGGTGGTGAATTGAGGATCCTTGATCAGCTCGGAGGTAGCAGATTGGATCTGCCCGGTGGTGGCGAATTTAGGTTCCGTGATCCGCTCGGTGGTAGCAGATCGGACCTGCCTGGTGGCGGCGAATCAGAGCTCTGTGATCTGTTCGGTGGAAGCAGATCGATTTTTTGCCCGGTGGTCGCATAGTGCAGCTCCTCGGTCTGTTCGGTGGAAGCAGATCGTTTTTGCCCGGTGGTAGCGTGTTGGAGCTTGTTTGTTGATCTGTTCGGTGGTAGCGGATCGGTTTTGCCCAGTGGTGGCACAGTGAAGGTTCCTGATTTGTTCATTGGTAGCAGATCGGACTTGCCCGGTGGTGGCCGATTGGAGTGTTCAGT
This sequence comes from Pinus tabuliformis, assembly GCA_031772625.1. Taxonomy (NCBI): domain Eukaryota; kingdom Viridiplantae; phylum Streptophyta; class Pinopsida; order Pinales; family Pinaceae; genus Pinus; species Pinus tabuliformis. The sequence continues at coordinate 1,249,291,230 of CM062805.1, read as the reverse complement.
TGAACGAAAATGAACAACAGTTTGGAATCATACCTGCACGAGTCTGGCAAGCTCGATGGAACGAACTTCTCTAACTGGAAGTTCAAAATGCAAACTTTGCTGGAGAGCGTAAATGCATGGGCGATCGTTGAGGGAAATGAGCCGAGATCTGGAACAGCGACCCAAGAACAAGGCTGGGATAAAAGAGAAACGAAAGCGAAGGTCATACTGAAGATGTCTGTTAAAGACAACATTATCCCCCATATTAGAGATTGCGATTCGGTCGCTGATATATGGACAACGATCAAGAACTTGTATGAGACACAGAACACAAATCGTGTTCTGGCACTCAAGGGAAAATTGTTTGCATTGAAGATGGACGAGAATGAATCAGTTGGTGGATTCATGTCCAGATTCAAGGATCCAAGAGACCAATTAGGAGCCATTGGAGAGAAGGTATCAGACTCAGATCTGGTTACACTTACACTGAATAGAATGATCGATGAATATCAGACATTCATCTCAGGGTTGTCAGCGAGGGAGAAAGCCCCCTCGTTTGATGAGCTGACAACGATTCTTCTCCAGGAGGAGGAGCGACGACAAAATCTAAAGACTCAGAGTAATGACCTTGCTCTAATGGCGAAGAAGCGACAGTACAGAGGAAAGCAGCATCAGCACCAGCACCAACACCAGCACCAACACCAGCAACTACAGCAGCAGCAGCAGAAAGGAGCCAACTATTTTCAGAAGAGATCATTCAGAGGTATGTCTGATAATTATGTTAAGAGATGTTTTTACTGTGGGAAACCTGGTCACCAGATTAAACACTGTTATAAGAAGCAAGCGGATGAAAGGAAAAGCAAATAGAGAAAACATCAGGGGTGTTTTTCTAGAGAAGAGGATGACCACAGCCATGACATTCGATTATTCACAGTCGACTGTGCACTTTCAGCATCAAAAGGAGATGAGGATAATATTTGGTATGTCGATTCTGGCGCATCCTCGCACATGACCGGTAAGAAAGATTGTTTTGAGTTTCTTGAAGAATTTGCATGTGGATCAAAGATTTATTTAGGTGATGATAGTGGGTATCAGATCAAAGGATGTGGAGATATTCCTGTGAAGCTACCTAGTGGCGACATCAAACATCTCAAAAATGTTTTATATGTTCCAGGAATTAAAAAGAATTTGATCTCTGTCTCTATGATAACAGACCAAGACATGTAGGTGCAATTCTTCAAGAATGGATGTGTCATTCAGGATAGCCAATTGGAGACAGTTGCAACAGGAGTACGTGTGGGGAATTTGTATAGACTGGATGCAAGGAGCATGCCACAACAAGCGATGGTTGCAGCAACATCAACAGTTGAAAATCTCTGGCACCAGAGATTTGGACATCTCAATCTACAATATATCATCTTACTTAAAAAGAAAGGTATGGTCGATGGACTTCCTGCTTTACATAATATCAAATTGGAATGTGATGGATGTGCACTAGGGAAGATGCATAGAGATGAATTCCCTTTGTGTGTTAACAAAAAAGAAAGAGACATCCTAGAACTAGTACATACAGATATTTGTGGACCTATGCAGACTAGGTCTTTAGGAGGTGCATACTACTTTCTATTGTTTACAGATGATTGCACTAGGTTCTCTTGGGTGTATTTTTTAAGCAAAAAGAGTCAAGCTTTCCGATACTTTAAAGAATTCAAATCTATGATAGAGAACCCAACAGGAAAGAAGATAAAGATTCTCCGCTCGGACCAAGGGTGAGAATACAGGTTAGGTGAGTTCATGAACTTCTGCAAGCAGCATGGGATTATACAGCAATTCACAGTGCCACACACTCCACAACAGAATGGAGTAGCAAAACGCAAGAACAGGACCCTTGTGGAGTGCGCGAGAAGTATGCTTCAAGGTAAGGGTATTTCTAATGGTCTTTGGGCAGAAGCCATTAATACTGTTGTTTATTTAAAGAATAGGAGTCCCACCAAATGTCTAGGCTTCAAAACCCCCTTTGAAGCATTGTTTGGACTCAAACTAGCAGTCGGTCATTTAAGAATATTTGGATCTAAAGATTTTGCTCATATACCGAAAGAAGATAGGAAAAAGCTAGACCCCAAAGCCTTGAAATGTATATTTGTAGGATATGGCACAGAGTATAAGGCATACAAGTTATATAATCCTGTGACGCATAAGGTGTTTGCAAGCAGAGATGTCATTTTTCATGAACAGACTGAAGATGGAAAGGAAGACTCTAACAATGACAGCCACATTCCATTGCTGATAGAACTGAACAGTGAAGTAGAAGAAGAGCAGGAGCAGGAGTAGAAACAGGAAGAAGCAGCAGCAGATAGTGTAATAAGTGATGATGCAGGCCCGGAAAGTGCTGAAACAGATAGAGTTGAGGTAAGTCCTTTACCTAGAAGATCAGGTAGGAAGACTAGACTACCTGCAAGATTGCAAGGCTATGCTTTAATCTCCAAAATTTTAAACATTGTAGAACCTTCAAACTATGAAGAAGCTAGTAAATCAGATGAATGGAAGGCTGCAATGCATGAAGAAATGGAATCAATATATAGAAACCATACTTGGGATTTAGTTGAGTTTCCAGAAGGGAAAACCTCTATAGGTTGTAAGTGGCTGTATAAACCTAAGATAAATGCAGATGGGAGTGTAGAAAAATTCAAAGCTAGACTGGTAGCAAAGGGTTATTCACAACAGGAAGGAATTGATTTCGATGACACCTTTGCCCCTGTAGCTAAACTAAATACAATTAGAATGCTAATCTCTTTAGCAACAAAACATAAATGGAAGCTACACCGGTTAGATGTTAAATCTGCATTTCTGAATGGAGAACTAAAGGAAGAAATATATTTGGTACAGCCTCTTGGTTGTGTGAAAAAGGGGCAGGAGCATTTAGTGTGTAAATTGCATAAGGCGCTTTATGGTCTGAAACAAGCACCCAGGTCATGGTATGACAAAATTGATTCATTTTTTATAAAGCATGGTTTTCATAGGAGCCTCAACGATCCAAACCTGTACACCAAGATAAATGAATAGAGGCAAATCATTTTGATTTCTTTGTATGTGGATGACATGATAATAATAGGAAATGCAAATAATTTGATCAAAGAAATCAAGCAGCAAATGTCACAGGTATTTGAAATGAAAGACCTTGGTGATCTTCATTATTGCCTAGGATTGGAGGTGTGGAAAGATTCTAGTCAAACTTTTCTAACTCAAGGAAAGTATGCCAGAACCCTGTTGGAAAGATTCAGAATGGAACAGTGCAAAACAACAGCAACACCATTGCAGTAGAACCTCAAGTTAAGCAGTGATGATGGCACAAAACAGGTGGATGCCACTTTGTATAGACAGGTAGTGGGAAGTCTGATATATCTTACGACAACTAGGCCTCATTTGGCATACTCTGTTAGTGTGCTGAGCCAATTTATGTCCAGACCACTTGACAGTCACTGGAATGCAGCAAAATGTGTGTTGAGGTACCTTAGTGGTACTTGTAATTATGGTATTTTATACACTGACCTTTTTGATGTTACTTTAGCAGGTTATTCAGATTCTGATTGGGCAGGCAACCTGGATGATCATAGATCCATCATAGGATATGCATTTAGTATTGGATCCGGGGTTATTTTGTGGAGTAGCAAAAAGCAAAGAACTATAGCATTATCATCATGTGAAGTAGAGTACCAGGCGTTGTGTGCAGCTACATGCGAAGCTATCTGGTTGAGGAGATTACTCAACGATGCAGGCGAAGAACAAAGAGAAGCAACCAGAATCAAAACTGACAACCAGAGCACAATAAAGCTTGCATACAATCCAGTTTTCCATAAGAATACTAAACACATTGACACTCAGTTTCACTTTGTACGAGAAAAGATACAGTCTAAGGAAATTTGTGTGGATTATTGTAATACTTGTGATAATTTAGCTGACATTTTTACTAAGCCTCTAGGGCGAGTAAAGTTTGAATTATTTAGAGCGATGTTAGGTGTGCAAAATAACCCTTTATCCATTAAGGGGGGGAGTTAGAAATAATGGAGAAATGGTTATGTGGTTGTAACGTACCTTCTTTGTTTAGGAGTTGTTCCTAGAATTTAGGAGGTTGGCTTCAGCTACCTATTTTTCAGTCATGTATTTAATATGTAATATTCTTTCATGTAATGTAGAGTGAATGTGAGCGAGAGTCTCGTCCTTTGTTTGAGTGTAGTCTCCAGGTGATGTACACACCTGTGACCTGTAACTCCTTCTGATAATTCAAATTTTGATTATTTTTATCTGGAACATGCTCCAGTACATTATTGAGTTTCATTTAAAATCAAAAAATTGTGTATGAGCACGGACAAGGAACAAATTTCAAGGAGGATGCTTTTTTCTTTTTCTTTTTCATTTTATGATTTTATATTGCTCAACCGCTGTATTTAATGAATGGCTTTTAAATCAAAGATGATATATCATCTTCTTTTTTTTTGTAAACTAAGGCAGTAATCTATTAATAAAAGTAGGAGAAATTACATACAGCAACAAGTCTGAACCCGCCCATAAGGGAAACCGGGTGACCATCGAAGGTTCTTAACAGCCATCCAAAAGAAGTAGATAACCAGTCTATCTAACCAAGCAAAAAACCCATCTATTCTTACTACAAACAAACTAATTTTCCTTTGTAACAGTAACATCTAACAGAACAGAGTCCAAAAAGAAGTTGATAAACACCTTGCAACGTTTCCATATCCTACTGGTTCACTGTCTTTGGCTGGGGCTCGCTCTCTGCCTTGACCTCCATCCCACTTGCTTTAAACAACTGTAGAATTTTGTCCATCTTTCGGTCTTGCATCAGAAGAGTAATATGGATGTTCTTCAGCTCCCTTTTGAGGGTGGGGATCCCTTGAGCCAATTCCACCATTTCCAGGGCCACTTGTTCCATAGCTTTGGCCATTAGTCTCTTCATACCCCAATATACATGTAGTGACTGCTTATATAAAGACATCCTACCTCTTGTGTGACCCGGGTCAGGGATAAAGCACTCCCAATCATCCATTTCAGGCTCAGAGATTTCCTGCATGGCCTCTTCCTCTAATTGATCTATGATTCTTCTGATTTTCGGGTTGGTGTCATGAAGGTATGCTTCCTCTGCCTCCTTCAATTTCTTCCTCATATCCCTCTTCCCTCTTGTGCTGCCTCTGATCTCAGTAGCTGACCCCTCCTCCACTCCAGTTCTTTGATTCCGACGTCCTCGATCCCGGCAACCCACAGGCCTCCCTCTACCTCTCTGCACACCACGACCACGCACTCCCCTGCTTCTTCCTCGTCTTCCGCCCACATCCTCTGCATCCTCTTCCGAGTCCTCATTCCTATCATCACCCATTGCGCTGCTCTGCTGCTTCCCCTTACCCCCTTTACCCACTTTACCTCCTCGTGACCAACATTGCTCCTCCTCTAAAATATAATCCCGTATGTCAAAATCCTCCTCAGACTCATCCAGGAGGTCCACGTAAATCCGCTGAAAGGTATCCTCAACCGGGATTTTTCCTTTCTTATCATCAGTAGTCCCCTTGCTGCGCGCCCACCTACCTTCACTCTTCTCATGAATTGCTGCCATATTGCTTGCCTACGACTGTATCACCTTCGTAACTCTCCTCCTCCCTTTACTGCAATGAACTCCTGAGTGATTCCTTCTCTCCGCTCGACTATATAGAACCACAAATGGATCCCTGCGCGGCCACCTTTCCTTCTTGAATTGGCATTGTTTCCCACCCTCTTCATTAATACACCGCGCACTTGCTGTATTATGATATGAGACGTACACTACCTGTCTGACATTTCCATCACTTCTCCTCGATACTTTGCCCATTTTCGTCCTTGGGAAGATCGACTGTTCCATGATATCATCTCGCTCACCTTCGATAACCATAAGTTTATATGCTCGTTTCTTTATACACCCTACAACAGCATTAATTGTACTGTCATTTCCCCACCGCTCCTTAATAAGGAGGTGGCTAATCTTCCCTTGCGTGCGCAGTAGCCTCATCATTATCCTGCCTTAATATATCATCTTTACATGGAGTATATAACAAAGAAAAAGGACTCGAGAAACAGACAACAGATTCCTTTACTCACCTCGGCGTCCTCTCATGGGCTCATAACCGTTCTCTTTTTCTTCCTATTTGAATCTATATTAAAAAAATTATATAATTTTCAGCATAATATTTACATATTTTAACTATTATGGAAAGTTTACCACATAGTACTTAGTCAATATCTTTAACTAAATTATACCCTTAGTAAATTGCGTATTATTTTGAACATTACATGATGAACCCATATATGATATTTACATTTTTTATATATGATATTTTTGACTTAAAAAGACATGATTTGAGTCTTATCCTTATAAACATTTATCCGTAATTTATACATAATTTAATTTTATATATTCTAAAACATAAATTAACATTACAGAAAGATTAAGCTCTTTATCTATACACTATCTTTACCATGATTATATGATAAATCATTAACCTAAACGCATATGAATTTACATATTTATAAATATTTACTTACAATCTACACAATTAATTTGGTACATTCCCAAAAATCTAAATTAATATTACATAGATATATGAAAAATTAGTCTCTTTGTACTTCTTATTAGAAATTTCACTTCTTATTAGAAATTTCATGAACCATTTTAAATCATTTACTTTATAACCACAAAATAACTCTCGTAACACTAATTTCATAAAATCCTTATCAAGTTTTGCTTTTTTTTACAAAAACGAGGGGAGGCTTTTGACTTCTTCCATCTATTGATAATTTTATTTCTCAGTCACTCTCAATACGTGATTATATATATAATTAAATATTTTTATTAATTTATATTAAAGATATATCGTAAGATGTGTCGGGTAATATTTTTTTAGCTTCATTCTTATTAGACTTGCTGACCAGAAGGTAGTAACAAAACCACATTGACAGTAATAATAATAAATTTAAAGATTGCCATACAGATCACCCAAAAAAGAAAAAGGACCCAAGAACCCAAATACATCTGACATTCATCCTTGATCGACAAGATTACCCAGAACTAGAATGTCTAGTCCTTTTCTTGGAGGCGGGAGAAGGAAAAAAGCTTCATAAACATGTGCTTCCATATGTTCCATCCTGCCATCGAGACGTTCCATCATGCCCTCGAGAATAGGATCCTTTTCTGACCATGATGCATGTATATCAGTCAATCCATCTTGTGGCATTAACTCTGTTGAAGGTCATTCTTTTAATAAATAATTTCATTCCAGTCCTCATGTCATTCGCGTGCTAGCTACTCCAGAATAATGGTGACTTATTGAATTTGAGTTTCTACAGAATCAAATGGAGGTGGAAGATCAACCATTCTAGGAGAAGGGTAGGTTTTTTGTGTACTTCTTCCCCAAAATATCAAATTTTGATACGGTGGGCTGTTCCCTTGCCTCGAGGTCCCTCAGTCCTGTGCACGCAACCAAGTTGGTGCTACATGAGACTTGAAATAATAGTTGAAGGCCACCAACCCCGCACCTGAAAATCTCATAAACAAATTCCTTGAAATTCCTTGATTATACCGCCATAGACACATCGAGTGCAAATAAGATGACAAGATTTACATAAATGTCGACTAGTGAAGAGTTGATTGTGAGCTACAATAGGGTCAACGCACACCAACATTAATTGACTCCCAGAGCTAACTGACCACCAATAATGAACTGTAGTTGACGAAAAAGACATAGACCAGAAGGGGCCTACTCCCAACAACTGCGAACTCAACCTTGACTTCCCTGAGTCAAACAATACATCAATGAAGAAGAATAAAAACCCAAAAAGGTGAAAGAATATGCAAAAACTTGGAAGTTGGGGGAGAAAAGTTTACTAGTGGGTTCAAAATTGAGGTGGCCACAAATAGAATCACCATAACCATCAACCCCAACTCTTATTTTTCTTCCACTGCACAAAATTCCCATCCAGTGTCTATGCAGACCTCTACGAGCCCGGGTCCCTTTATACACTGAACCAATGTTGTCAAAGGGAATGAGCCTCCAATGCTTAAGGAACATCCTTCCTTTCTATCATAATTTAGGGAGGCAAGGATGTCAAAGACAATGAGCCACCTTATACTCCTAAAAAAAATAATTTCCTACTAATTTCCTTCCACCCATTACCATACAAATCCAACAATTTCCTAAGAGAACCCAAATACTAATTATACCATAGAGCCCTATGAGAACCATGGGCTTCCACCTTAAGCATATTTAACATGGTTCATCAACATAATTGTTACATGGGATGCAATTAAATGCCACTCCTTATTCTTCACTCATCACCAAAATCACCCAAGGACATTGAGTGCATATATATATATATATATATATATATATATATATATATATTTAAAAAATAATAAAAAATTATAGTTCTTTTTATTTCAGATATAATATTATAATTTAAAAAATTAATATTTAAAGTGGTGAATATTAATATACTACTAAATGAAAATAGAGATCTCCACTTATCTAGCAACACTTCTCTCATCATGACATTGTGTGACGTTCTCATCTCACTATATTTGAGGAATATGTTCAAATATTAGGACTTTACCAACATTATAATTTTTTAATTAATTAAGTATAAATATAATTTTTTTTCTATATTGAGGGTTTGATCCATAATGAATTAAGCAAATTCTTTCCATAGAAATCACATAAGAGAACCACACTTGTTGGTTCCAAAAGCGTAAGCCAAAAATTTCTCTTATGTGATTTCTACCGAAAGGCTTTGTTCATGTGGGTATCCATCCATAGCTTCATTTTGAGTTGCTTTCTGTAATGTCCCCTAATAATAATAAAAAATAAAAAATAAAAATAATATAATATAATATTAAAATATAAGAAAATAAATGATAAACAATAAAGAAAAGATAATAATAGTAAATAAATAATAAATAATGAAGAAAATATAATAATAATATATAAATAAAATAGTAAATAATAATACTAGAGTATTTTGATATTTATAAATATTTACCCGTTATTTAATTGATATAACCTCTTTAATTTATTATTTTTAATATCACTAAATCATATTAATCAATTTTAAATATTACTAAAATGTTATAAATATCATAACTTTTTAAAATTAATTGAGAAATTAAGAAAAAATAATGTGAATGCGGTTTATCCACCGACTCGATACATCGCTTTTTTGGGGTGCATTAAAATGAAAGAAATCACTATCAGCCGTTGAGGTCATGAAAGAAAGTCTCTGTCTCACTCGTTTTTTCCTGAAGGATTCTTCGTCTGGCTCCTTTTTTTTGTTTTCTAGTAGCATGCCTATCGAGCTACATAAATATCTACATAAGAAGTTTTTGGGTGTCACGCACTCGGGAGGGAGAGAGGAGATGATCAAGGTGCGAACAGCGCGAGATTGATTGAAGATGGGGCGGTTGCATGTAGTGAAGAACCGATAAATCCAACAAGCGGTGGATTCGATATGACCGGATGTACCCTCTCATCTTTGTCACTATTATTTGTGGGTCTTTTCGGCGTCTGCGTTTCACTCTATTTATACAGCAATTCCTTTCCAAAGGTTTCATTTTCCGGGTGTATAACACTCGCATTTTTTGATCAAGCTCTTGTCTGAATGTCCCCGGATTCCATTCTGTTGCAAGCTCCTGCAGAAGCAACTTGGTGAAGAATCCCAACGGCTAAATGAGGAATCATGTGGGATCTTGCATGGGGGGTCACAGCTAGTGATGCAGCCAAGGATGACTTGCCAACATCCACTAAAATTCTGAGGATAAAACCCATGTTGTGTACGACGTCGTCACATGCAGGGGAGAGTTGGCAAGTATCCTCGGCTGTGCATCTTGTTGTGATTCGCATGCCAGACCTCAGATGATATTATATATATAGACAAATACGGTACTGGGCAGAGGAATAATAGTATGGTCTTAACCTGATCAACAAATATTTGTTGTTTTTACCTTTTCTGAATCTGATGCTATTCGCATTTGTGAGGTATGCAAGGCCATGGATTTTTGCCGTTCAATGATTATAAGGTTAGTTTGTTTAAGAATAAATAGTTTTTGTTGTTATTATTGTGTATGTGTACAGTTTGAGTAGGTTTAATGATTAGAAGTATATGTTTTTTTAAGGGGTCACAGGTTCAAAAATTAGGATGTTGTAGAGTATGTATGTCTTGACTAGATTTAACAGTGAAATTACCAAGTAGAGTTGAGTCCCTTGTCCCACAAACAAAAGAGTCTTATACACCAATTTGATTTCTAACTTGATCTTGATCTTTAAATTAGATGATGATAGTATTTGTGACACATATATTGATGTAAGATAAATCTAAAAAAATTATATAATTTGGTTAATTTAGCTAATACCAGATTCAATTTCTATCAAATCTTATTTTTTAATTTCAATAAAAAAAAACAAATTAGAATTTATGTTTTAGAAATATGAAATTATATCAAAGAATCAATTTAAAATAAAGAAGTATTAAGATTGGAAACTATTTACTGAAAACATTAAATTATATCATAAAACTATAATATTATCTTATTAATAAATAAATTTTTAATCACTTTACAAATAAAATAAATATTTAAAAATATAAATATAATTAAACATTGGATTTCGAAAATATAAGTCAAATTTCAGTCCTGTTCAATAACATAAATATTAATCTATTGTAACATACTTTAAAATCATCTCCATACAATTTAATAATGGTGAAACAATTAATAGTTTTTTATTAATTTTGTATAGGTTTTTAAATTTTAATAGTAGTTTTTTTTTCAAATTTTTAGTAGTGATATTTTCATTTTAATTTATGTTGTATAAATATTGTTTCACATGAAATATCCAATTTAATTTTTTTATATATATTCATGCGTTTCAGCTCAATAAAGTCACTTCATAATCATTTGAAAAGTCCCATCGACTTGATTTAATTTTTTATATATATATTCATGCCTTTCTTCTCAATAAAGTCACTTCATAATCATTTGAAAAGTCGCATCGAATTGATTATATTTTTTCTGCTTATTCTATCATGTGAAAGTGATCGGTTTATGAACCGAATATTAACGATGACCAATATACTGAAAGTTCCATTAGCCAGTTCAGAATGGGATTGATTGTTTTGATTTTAATAAGTTATATTTCAACTAACACAAAAAGGTATTTTTAAGATATTTTTTTTTAAGATGGATTCTTTTTGTCTTAAAAAATTTAATATGAATTGAATTGTTTTAAATACAAAATTTAAGACAAAATTGTTAAAGATAAAATATTTTAAGACAATGTTATATTTAAGAAAAAAATAATTTGAGACAAAAATATTTAAAACAAAATTTTATATTTAAGACAAAAATATTTTAAGGAAAAAGTTGGAATTTAAGACAAAAATTGTTTGAGAAAAAAACATTTTAAGACAATATTGTTTAAGACAAAGCTTTATATTTAAGACAAAAACAATTTGAGACAAAAATATTTTAAGACAAAGCTTTATATTTAGGAAAAAATAGTTTGAGACAAAAATATTTTAAGACGAAACTTTATATATAAGACAATGGCCACTGAAGACGAAACCCATTTAAGACAGTTAACAATTAAGACAAAACATATCAATTTAAGACAATGTTATCTAACAACTACAAAACTCGAGTCCGCTCGCTTGTAGGCTACTATTGTCTTGTGCCTATACTGAGGTGGTTATTTCACTTACCATTAACATTATGTAAAGAAAATTAATTTTTGGGCTCTTATTTTTGTTGGGGTAGCCGACTCTGAAGAATGCGGTAACTTTTTCTAGAAAGATTTCCTCAACATCAATTCCACTTTGTCCCTTCGATCTCTGCTGATATGATTAGAGACAAATTCAATGTTATTGCATTCACACAACGAGTCACTTTGGTTCTTACTATTGCAGGGAAGTTGATAAAATAACTAAATTGTGGACTCCTTCTCTTGGTTATGTGATTAAGCCTCGATTTTGAATTTCCCTTAATATGCATCCCCTCATACTTTGGATCTAACTTAGGGTAATCAGCTACAAGAAATATTGCAATGTGGTTTCCTTACAATTGTGTGGACAGTTGAAGTCCTTCCTTCATTTTTCAGTCATCATTAAACACACAAATAAGTGTACATTGCATGTGTATTGCCTTATGGATTGTAATGAATCTTGTTACATTGTGAATGGTGCAAGATCTTGCATGTTTGTAAATGTAAATGAATGTCTGAGTTTTGATGCTCACTATATCTTCATGATTAGAATGGTCTCATGTATGCACATGAATTTTAAAGTGTGCCTAGAATATGTTATTCATTATTATGTGCATGGTGAATGCACAATTATGTGTTCATATTTAGTTAGTTGATTTCAAAATTTATGGGTATACTTAGTTTAACCAATCCCTACGCTAGTTATTTTGTCAAAACTAAGAATTTAGGTATCAGGAATTGGGCCACAAGTCTCCTTGAAACTACAGGAGGGTGGGTGCACAACAATTATAGTTCTGCTTTATGAACCTAGCCTAAGTTTGTTTTTAGTCCATATATGATATGTTTTCGAGGTCAAGAGGAAGTGGGTGAACATGAATTTGTTGACATGCTAGCAGGTCCAACACCTAGTGGGCGTTGGTGAAACCACACCCTAGTGGAACCATGTTGTGTGTATAGACAACAACCATAATCCATTGACCCTGGTGATCAAATCTGAGTTAAGGGCAAGGTCTATACACTTGGCCAAATGTTCTTTTATTTTGGGTGAGAATCCTAAATCCTAAGACTGTGGTCTAGGTAGAACTTGGAGTGTTGAGAACATTTTCAGCCACCCATGGTTGATATATTTGTTCCCTACAACACCCTAAGAGTGTTAAAAATAATATAAATTTTCTACTACTGATGTATTCGCACTGAGAACAAGAGATTACAAATTTCCTCTACTATTATGCGAAATGGAAATCATAATTTACAAACACATGCAATGACATGCAACCATCAAAACTACACAATAACACAATTATTTATAGGGAAATCCAACTGGGAAAAACCCTTCCACTAATTTTAATTAATCATATGAGAACGAGAAACTATTACAATGTCTTGCTTCAATCCTGAACGTGACCATGCACTGTAAACTTGCTCTCCTACTGATTGTCTTGCTCTGAGCAACACTTATTCAATTAATAGCCCCATCTTTCTCCTCTTTCCTTGCACAATTCTTGAGGAAATTGTTGGCATTATGATGCATGTGTTGTACTTGATGGCAACCCACTCATAGAAGAACATATCACTTATATACATTCAGATGAATTCACAGAAGAGATGGATGTAGGACAGTTCAAAGGGATCAGGTGACAGTTCACAAGTAAGCTTTGCCATCAAGTCCAAAGGGGGAGATTGTTGGCATTATGGCTAAAGTATTGTCCTTGATGGCAACCCATACAGGTGATAGATCACTGTACAACAGGTCAGTAGCAGAGATTGATGATCAACTCTCAAATATTGAAGAAAATAAGGGGTACGCAGGTACACCGTACAAAAGGTGCGTACACGCAGGCATGTCTTAGATAAACTGCGTACATACATGCAGGCCACCCGTTCATGAGGTGCGTACTCCCAGTTCACTCACTTCAAGGCAGAGAAGCGCGCTCACGTTGGGTTTCTTATGTTTGGCACGTGGTATTTAGCCCGCCGTTCTTGATTCTATGGTTTTGGCCCGTGGTAGTGCTTTATATTATTATTATTATTTAGCCCCATGTTTTGGTTATCTATGCTATTGATCCATGATTTTAGGAAGAACATGCCTATATAAAGAAAAGGAGATTATTTGGCTAGACACTTGTGAAAGAAGAAGATCTGAAGAGAAGCTAGATCTGAAATTCTAGTGATGGGTTTGTGAGAGATAACTGATTCTAAATCAAGGAGAAACATGAGGGTTACAAGTCGAATCTACTAATGGGTTGAGATCCCTTCGGCGCATGATCAGATCTGTAGATCTGACAGTCTGGGTTGTTCTTGAAGTCTTGAAATTATCTATACCCGCAGGTACGCAAGTACAGTGAAAGAAAAGTGCGGAGATACGAAGGCCCAGAAGTGTTGCAGGTGCGCGGATACGCAGGCCCAGAAGCGCTGCAGATGCGAAGGTGCTCAGGCAGTTCATTGGAGACAGAGCGCAGGTACGCAAGAATTCAGTGAGGCACAGTGCGTGGGTACGCAGGAGCGCAGTTGGACATAGTGCGTACTTATACGCAGACATTATATGGGTGAAGCTACGTACTTCTCATGAAATCTATTTAGCTGCCCCTGTTTATTGTTGCTTTCTGGGTTTTGAAGTGATGTTTGGTTTCTGGTATTAAGTTCTGTTAACAGCAATGATTGATTACATGTTTATACATTGATGGATGAATGGATCAGGTTCTTATTGACTCATATTATGTGATCTGATGGACTAGATCTGATTGATGACTCACTTGTATATGTATTGATCTAGTGCTTGGGTAATTCAGAAGGTTGTTTGATTATGAGCTTCAATATTGTTGGGCCATTATGAAAATTGGATGAAATGTGGCCTTTCAGATTGTGTGTTGTACTTCAGGGTATCCAGTATGAAAATTGATGAAACGTGGTACCTGGAGGAGAGAAGATTGTAGGCCGGCGCCTACGTACTAGTATCTAAGCTAGTACAAAAGCTAAGGGAGATCTTTGGAGCATTGTAGCAGGTAGCAGCCTGCGTACTAGTAAATGGATCGGCTAGTACAAGAGAAAAGGGGGTTGTAGCTCCCGTACTGGTATAAGACTGCACCCGTACAAATATTGTAAAAGGATTTTCTTATTAAGAAGAAGATTGAGATGACTTGTAGCAGGTGGTTTTCTCCCGCATTGGGTTTCCACCTTATATCATGGTGTTCATGTGTGTGCCTTATGTGTGATGATGTTACTGCATCTGTTAACTGATAATATGGTTGATAATGTTCTAATGCACTCATTGAAAATCAATTAACTTAATCATAAGAAGTTGTGGAAGTAGCATATATGAATCTGATTATGGAAATGAAAAAGTTTTATTAATGTGATAATACTGATTCAACCCCCCCTCTCAGTATTATTTCCAACAATTGGTATCAGAGCAGGTCCTTTGATAGAAGCTTGATCGCTTGAAGGAGATCCGTGGAACAATGGGAAAAAAGCTTAAGAAGAAAGCACCTAAGAAAAAGAAGTCATCTCAGAAGAACTATGACATTGGGAGAATCGATTGGGGATTATGTATAAGAAGCTCTTCAGGTTCAGAATCAGATTCAGAATCATTATCAGGTATGAATATATTATCCTCTGATGTTCTAGCTATCTTTCCTTTTGGAAGAGATGAAAGTGATAGCGAAACTACTGAACTTGCTCTTATGGGTGAACAAGAAAGATATCAAATAGAGGCAGAATTTAAAAGGCTGACAGACAAAATTAGAGATCAACAAGATCTATTGAACAAAAGGGAATGTGACTTCAAAGAAGAAGCTACCAAACTAAATGCCCAATTAGAAGAAGGAAACAAGGTAAGAAAACTTCTCAAGGACAAGGAAAACCAATGTCAAAAATTGCAGCATGAAGTGACATCATTAAGAAAAGAAGTCAACGAAAGAAGCACAACCATCAAGAAACTCAAAGATAGATCCAGCTACTATGAAAATCTTGAAGCTACAATCCTCTCACTAAAAGAAGATCTTGAAGAATCAAGGAAGCAGAATGAAGATCTACACCAAGCAATTGAAAAACAAGACAACGAAGTCATCAGCTTAAAATCACAGTTGGAATGTGCCTTCAGAGTTCGTCAAATGCAACAGGACCTGAATGAAGAACAAGAAAAGGAGATACTCAAACTAAGGCAACAAATGGAAGAAGGAAGAAAAGCTGAAGAAGACATGAATAAGCAATGTCTAGAAAAGGAAGAACAACTTTAGGTTGAGGTAAATATCTTGAAAGGTAAATTAGAAGAAAAGGATAAGCTTTTACGATTTCAAGATAGTTCTAAAGTCTTGGATGATATTCTTAGTAGTCAAAGGTCTCCTGCTATAAAGACTGGTCTTGGTTTCCATGAATCTGTTGAAGGTGAATCTAGTTCACAAGGTGAGGCAAGGAACTCTAAAGAGAAATCTAAAGTGATCAACGAAGAAATGAAAGATCAATCTCATCATCAACCAAGGAAAGAGATTCCTCAAAGAAAATCCTTTACTCCTCCTATGAATAATGTTGAATGTTATGTATGTCATAATCTTGGACATGTTGCAGCTAGATGTAGAAGAAGAAGGGTTCAAGACCATTATGCAGAAAGATCATCACATTCAAGGTACTTTAATGGATATTGCTTTGCTTGCAATATGTATGGTCACAAAGTTGCTGATTGCTACAAAAGGAATATGAAACATGCAAGATGTTATGCATGTAATAAGCTTGGACATATAGCAAAGGAATGCAGGAACAAAGCACGGACATCACACGAAAAGGAGAAAACATCATCACGCTTGAAGATATGGAGGAAAAAGGAAGTACAGTCAGAAAAAGGCAGCACAGCACAACATACAAACATACCAGAATCAGAAGGAGCTGAAAGTACAAAACTTCAGTATCCTGAATCTCATATGCAAACTCCATAAAGGGAAGTCGCATATATACGCGAGTTGGATACTGCACAATCGCGTATATGATTGTTTGAAGAAAGGAAGTAGGGAAAGTGAAGTTGGAAGTGAATCTATGAAGTATGATCAGATCTGGGAACCTGACTGTCAGTGGCACAGAGGAGGACTGTTAATCTGAGGTACGCAGATCATTCACTGTGCAAGTGCGGGCGTACGCAGCAGAGCGTAAGTCCCGGCGCGGAGGTACGCAAGCGAAGGCACAATCCCGGTGCGTAGGTATGCGGCGTAACAAAAGGGCACATGCGGACGGACGCGGTGAGACAGAAGAAGCGGTGCGTAGCAAGATCGGAGGTACGCGGCGCGATAGAAGCAGAGGATGCGTGCAGTACGCGGCGTTATTGATGGCACAAGTGTGTGGGTACGCACTGTAGTAGAAGGCTGTCTGCGTAAATACGTAGAATCTCAGAAATTCAGGTGCGGGGATACGCAGAGGAGCGAAAGATGAAGTGTGGAGCCTCGCAGGCCATGTAATGAGAAACTGCGGACCTGTATTAAGGCATTTATTGGCTGACTTTTCTTGCTGATAAGATCTGACAGATGGCACCAATTTAGGGGGAGCATATGTTCTTAATGCATTGTTGGCATTATGGTCCTTGGTAACGATGCTTATGATTCATCTTGCTATGGTTATGAGTTGTTCACATGGTTCTTGGATTAGATTTGTGGTTGATTCTCTAATGGTGCTTGCATGGAGTCTTTATTGTTCTTGGCACATATATGGATGAGGATTGTTGGCTGGATCCATGGATGATTATTCAAAGTTGCATTGTTGGAGATATGATGATGATGAGATCTTACCTATATGATGATAGGTTGTTTCGTACACATGGTTGATTGATGCAGATATTCCCAATTGATGATACTTGGTTCATGATGGCTATGGTGTTTCTCTCATATGCTAAAATGTGAATGTTTCAAAAGGATGAGTTGATGTGAACATACCTTGGAGATTCGTGCACTAATGCAAGCGGCTGGTCTAGTTTCTTTTGACAGATACTATGGAGTAGATTATACAGTGTTGTTGCTGATGTTTGTCATGATCTTATTTAGGTGTTTGGTCTCTGTCATGTTTATCATTCGATGTAAAGGTCATAGCAAGACTCATGTTGTAATGGTCTATCTCTATCTATTGTAGTCATCTCTTCAGGTCATGTAACGACCTATGTCTCCCCACTATGCCTGGGATGAAGATGTAATGTATTTGGTTTTCATATTTCTGATGTATCCCCACTTGGTTAGATGGATGATCCCAATTTGGTTGGGTGATGGATGTATGTATTGAGTCTTTTGGTGATAGGAAGGTCATCTATGATATATAGAGTCATGTTCTTCTTGTAGAACACCTTTTGCAGACCTTGCTTACAGTCAGGGGGAGCTTGAGCATGAATAGCACCATATAGCAGAGCAGTCATTTCAGCTTGTTCGCGGAAAGAGCATTATCAGATTGTTGCACCATGGCATATACAAAGGGGGAGCTCATTCAGAGATTTCAGCAGATCTGGTTTATCGTCAGGGGGAGCATGTTCTTAGGGGGCGCATAACCCTTTGCCCTTGATGTCAAAGGGGGAGAGTGATTTGGTGTTGTTGCCATCAAGTCCAAAGGGGGAGATTGTTGGCATTATGATGCATGTGTTGTACTTGATGGCAACCCACTCATAGAAGAACATCTCACTTATATACATTCAGATGAGTTCACAGAAGAGATGGATGTAGGACAGTTCAAAAGGATCAGATGACAGTTCACAAGGAAGCTTTGCCATCAAGTCCAAAGGGGGAGATTGTTGGCATTACGGCTAAAGTATTGTCCTTGATGGCAACCCATACAGGCGATAGATCACTGTACAACAGGTCAGTAGCAGAGATTGATGATCAGCTCTCAAATATTGAAGAAAATAAGGGGTACGCAGGTACACCGTACAAAAGGTCCGTACACGCAGGCATGTCTTAGATAAACTGCATACATACATGCAGGTCACCCGTTCATGAGGTGCGTACTCCCAGTTCACTCACTTCAAGGCAGAGAAGCGCGCTCACGTGGGGTTTCTTATGTTTGGCCCGTGGTATTTAGCCCGCCGTTCTTGATTCTATGGTTTTGGCCCGTGGTAGTGCTTTATATTATTATTATTATTGAGCCCCATGTTTTGGTTATCTATGGTATTGATCCATGATTTTAGGAAGAACTTGCCTATATAAAGCAAAGGAGATCATTTGGCTAGACACTTGTGAAAGAAGAAGATCTGAAGAGAAGCTAGATCTGAAATTCTAGTGATGGGTTTGTGAGAGATAACTGATTCTAAATCAAGGAGAAACATGAGGGTTACAAGTCGGATCTACTAATGGGTTGAGATCCCTTCGGCGCATGATCAGATCTGTAGATCTGACAGTCTGGGTTATTCTTGAACTCTTGAAATTATCTATACCCGTAGGTACGCAAGTACAGTGAAAGAAAAGTGCGGAGATACGCAGGCGCAGAAGTGTTGCAGGTGCGTGGATACGCAGGCCCAGAAGCGCTGCAGATGCGAGGGTGCACAGGCAGTTCATTGGACACAGAGCGCAGGTACGCAGGAATTCTGTGAGGCACAGTGCGTGGGTACGCAGGAGCGCAGTTGGACACAGTGCGTACTTATACGCAGGCATTATATGGGTGAAGCTGCGTACTTCTCATGAAATCTATTTAGCTGCCCCTGTTTATTACTGTGTTATGGGTTTTGAAGTGATGTCTGGTTTCTGGTATTAAGTTTTGTTAACAACAGTGATTGATTACATGTTTATACATTGATGGATGAATGGATCAGGTTCTTATTGACTCATCTTATGTGATCTGATGGACTAGATCTGATTGATGACTCACTTGTATATGTATTGATCTAGTGCTTGGGTAATTCAGAAGGTTGTTTGATTATGAGCTTCAATATTGTTGGGCCAGTATGAAAATTGGATGAAATGTGGCCTTTCAGATTATGTGTTGTACTTCAGGGTATCCAGTATGAAAATTGATGAAACGTGGTACCTGGAGGAGAGAAGATTGTAGGCCGGCGCCTACGTACTAGTATCTAAGCTAGTACAAAAGCTAAGGGAGATCTTTGGAGCATTGTAGCAGGTAGCAGCCTGTGTACTAGTAAATGGATCGGCTAGAACAAGAGAAAAGGGGTTTGTAGCTCCCGTACTGGTATAAGACTGCACCAGTACAAATATTGTAAAAGGATTTTCTTATTAAGAAGAAGATTGAGATGACTTGCAGCAGGTGGTTTTCTCCCGCATTGGGTTTCCACCTTATATCATGGTGTTCATGTGTGTGCCTTATGTGTGATGATGTTACTGCATCTGTTAACTGATAATATGGTTGATAATGTTCTAATGCACTCATTGAAGATCAATTAACTTAATCATAAGAAGTTGTGGAAGTAGCATATATGAATCTGATTATGGAAATGAAAAAGTTTTATTAATGTGATAATACTGATTCACCCCCCCTCTCAGTATTATTTCCAACAGAAATTAGCTCCTAAACAATAGGGGAATTCACTCTTCCCTTGTGAAAATCCCAAGTAATCGATCACCTGCCTCAATACATGTACACTCAACTAGTATACAATTAATAATTACAATGTGCCTTTTCCTCCACTTCAGTTTGGCAATACAAATTCCTTGCATGTCTAGGCTTTTTTTGTCAATTGACTAGTTTAAGTGATAGATCATTGAGTTAACAACAATTCTACTACTCAACTGACCTTCAACTGACTTTAGTAGATGCTTGAGCTCAGTTAATTGAGTCAAACTGAATTAGATCACTAAATTAACACTACATGCACAACTCTTCTTCTATCTTATAACTAGAATTTACTCAGTAAACAAGTATGCAAGGCCATGTCACACACGTTAACTACCATCCAAGTCATCTTGCTAATTTGGAAAATCGAATTACTAAATTTAACTAAGGAAGAAGTCAAATTTCACCTTTCGTGCTACATTTTCTAACACTCCCTCTTAGCAAGAAAGGGATTTTGAACTACCCATAGCCTACACTTCTGGAATTTGAATTTTCCTCTTGACAATGCATTTTTCAATATATCTACATCTTGCTTCTCAGTTATAATGTATTGTAGGATCATAATTCTCCTCTACACACAATTTTGCAAATGATGGTACCTGATATCAATGTGCTTGGACCTGTCATGAAATACCGAATTCTCAGAGGGTTTCATACAACTTTTATTATCACAATAAATCATTGTTGAATCCATATACTGACTTGAAAGACCCACAAGTATTGTCTTCATCCATATGCCATCGCATGCTTCTTGACTTGTAGCCATGTATTCAGCCTCCGTTGAGTTGAGTGCCACATACCCTTCTTTCCTACTATACCAAGAAATAGTTGCAGACCCAACACTGAAGATAACACCAGAAGTACTTTTCTTGTTTGATGGACTCCCTACCAATCTGCATTACTGAAGCCTTGGAGCTTCACTCCATTTTTCCTCCTATACCATACCCCATACTCAGTTGTTCTTATGAGGTAACTCAATACATGCTTTGTTACATTCCAATAAATCTTGGTAGGCTTCACCATGGCTTGACTCAACTGATTAGTTTCATAGTGTATGTCAAGCCTTGTGTTCACCAGATACATCAAGGATCCCACAAGATGTCTATATATGGTAGCATCTACCTTCCTCCATTTTGTAGCTAGAGGTGTGTCCATAGGCTTGTAGTTCTCCATGTAAAACCTTAGAAGTATTCAGAGGCATACCTCCCTTGACTCACAAACGTCTCACCATCACCCTACCATACTCCTAGCCCAATGAAGTAATGCATTAATCCCATGTCCTTCATCTGAAATTATCTTGAAAGGTCCTCCTTGCAAGGCCAAATCAATTGTGCATCTCCTCTGAGTATGAAATCATCAACATACAATAACAAGACAAGAAACTTTCCATATACCACAATGTGATAGAGGTTGGAATCTGCTTCAATTTTGGTGAATCGCAATCCACTGAGATATGTATAAATTCAAGTGTACCATTCTTAGGGTGCTTGTTTGAGACCATACAGAGCTCTTCTGATTCTACACACATCTCCAATTCATATGTCTCAAATCCCTCTGGCTACTCTATGTAAATTTTGTCATTAACAACACCATCGAGAAAGGTGGTTTTCACATCCATCTGGTGGATCTCCCACCCCATCTATGTAGCTAAAGCTATAATGGTTATGATCGAGGAATATCTTTCCACTAGTGCAAATGTTCTTGACAGGAGTCTTTGGCCACAAATCTAGCCTTGTACTTCTTGATGCTCCCATAAGTTACATGCTTCACTTTGTAGATCCATCGAGAACCTACTAACTTGTTCTCTAGCCTCGACACCACCTCCCATACATTGTTCTTCATGTTGGAGTCGTACTCTTCCACCATGGCATCAACCCACACTGGTTGAGAAACTGCTTCCTCAAATGAAGAAGGCCCTGACTCAATGAGCTCTGTAATGAGAGCCATATACCAAATGTACCTATCTAGTGACCTCCTCTAGGTTGTGCTAAGATGAAGGAGCTCCCACATGCTCCCATTCATCATGTACCAATATGCCAGCTTCTTTGGTTCTCTTCCTACCCTCTACAAAAGGTTATCGTTGAGTGGGTGCCTCCACTCGACCTCTTATCTACTCCTCTGCACGTGGTTGCTCCAAAAACTCCTAAATATTTGCGTGAGGCTCCTCCTTAGGAACTATAAGCTCCTCCTATGGTAGGATACTCAAATATCACTCTAGAGATAATCTCATAGCCTTTTCCTCATCAAATTTGACATCTCTCCTCATTACTATCACCCTGAGTGACGACAAATACACCCTATAATTATGTGGTGTCTCTATGTATCTTATAAAGTGTCCCATCTCAGTTGTAGGCTCAAGTTTCTTCCTGCTATCCTTGGAGATGTGATAATACACAGTAGCTTCCTCCCATAGAAAGCTTTGGGTGTGATCATGCCAAGTATTCTATGAGGACTATGGTTTTACAAATAAACATTTTTTTGCATGCTTATCCCCATAGGTGTAATGAGAGACCATTCTCATGCAAAATGGCTCTTGCTACTCCCACTATTCTTTTGTTCTTCCTTTCATTCTCCCCATTTTGTTGTGGGTAATGGGGTGTTAACAATTCTCTTCTAATACCCTCTTTAGCACAAAAGTCCTTAAATGTGCTAGATACACATTCCCTCCATTATCACTTCTCAGGGCTTTCAATTTCTAACCAATGTCCTTTTAAACCTATGCTTTGAATTCAACAAATTTTAAGAAAACTTCATCCTTGTTCCGCATGAAGAAGATCCAAAATTTTCTTGAAAAGTCATCAACAAAAATAATATAATACTTGTGTTTTGTTGTAGAGGTTGTAGAAAAAGGTCCACATACATTAGAGTGGACTGACTCCAAGATTACTACAGCTTTGTTATCTTGGCCCTGGAAGGTATATTTGACATATTTCCCAAATGTGCATCCCTTATAGACATCATGTTGGTCTAGGTTGCATTTCGGGAGACCGGTGGTAATATGTTGCATGATTTTTAAGGCCTGATGGTGTCATTGTCACATGTGTCCATGCTAGAGTTCTCCAACATCCCAGCTTTTCACTTCTCCTACCTTGTTATTTAGTGCAGTGCAAGCTTCCACCTCAAGTTTTTATAGGTTATTCACACAAACTCCTATCTGTTTCACTTGCCTGGTAGCTAGATGTCTCAGAAAGGATTTCTCCTTACTGAAAACAACATCATAGCCATGATCCTCCAATACAACTATAGAGAGGATTATCCTCTTCATCCCAAGTACATACATGACATCTTTTAGACGAATATGGGAGCCTTACTCCATCTTAAAGGTTACGATACCAATTCCTTTGGTATTGTACCACCCATCATCCCCAATTTCTATGTGCATATGGAGATCCTTCTCCTCTATGCTACTAAAGAATTCTTTACATCATGTGATATGGAACAAGGCATTTGAATATAGATACCAGACACTCCCCATTATAGTGGTATCCATACATGCAATCAGGGTGAAGCCTAATTCGAATTGTGAGGCAAATGCTTCACCTCTTACTCCTCTATGAAGGCTTCTTCTTATACTTCTTGTGAGAACACTTTTTTGCATAGTGGCCAAATTCATGGTAGTGAAAACATTTTATCTTGTTCAATTCCTTCTTCTTGCCATTGTTCTTACTAGTCTTTGGTTTTCGTTGGGCCTTCTTTCCCTTGCCCTTATTTCCATTTCCAACCAAGGCAAAATTCTCTTCCCCCTCATATTTGGATGTTATTCCATCTCTAGTATTCCGTTGAATTTCTTCCTACACCAAATAGGACTGAAGTCTCTCCCAATTTGGTAATTTTTCCCTTGCATTTATAGAGTGTCAATAGCTATGTCTGGATTTTAGAATCCCTAGGAGGGCTAGGATCACTAGTTCTCTAGAGGGAATATTTTCTCCAACTCCTCCAAGCTCATCTCGACACTAAATGAACCTTGAGATTAATGTGAAATTATTTCTCTTTTCTGTAATTAGATGTTTCTAAGCTTGTCCCTTAATACCATTCCTATTGGTGTGTTAGGATTCAAAGTAACTTTTCCTTCCCCTAATATTATTTTTTAACTTTGGGAGGTGGAGGATTTTGATGATGGCATATTATGTTCTTCTAAGCAATGTGAGTAGGCCTTTTACTTATATGTTCTAGGTAAATAAATTTGTTCATATGTTGTTAGATACGATCCAAGAGGAAATTCTATAAGGTATAAATAATTGTGGTTGGAGAAATATATTATTTTGCATCCATATTTTAGAGTGGAATATTCACAGGAATCAACTTTATGTGTCATTTTTACTGCTTCTCCCACCTTGAAAATTTCGAAATAAAAGCTTTACTATCCATCTTGAGGCCTTAAATAACAACATTTTTTGGTCTCAACCTTATTATGGACCTTGATTCCATAAATAACATACTTGTTGATAGCGAAAAAATTCATAACAATAGTTTGTGACTCTATCGTATGAGGTACCAACTAAACCTCACAAAATTTGGTATGATGGGACCATTCAAATTTTGGCTCAGCTCCCATACTTAGTTGTGTGTAAGTACTATGAGATGTGTGTGATCATTATAATGGTGGGTGCACCTATGGGGCTAGTAGTTATAATGAATGCAAGAATGCAAGAATTCTAACATATTTAGAGGGGGGAATTGATGAGAGATTTTAAGGTGATGAGTAGAAAATTGCATATATCCATATCTAAGGATTGTTTATTATAAACCTGGAAGGCATTGCAGACTTAGCTTATGAAAACAAGACATAGAATAGTCATTGAAAAAAACAATAAGTACCCAATATATGAGGAAACCAAACTAAAACCAAGTACAAGGGATGATACTTCCCAAGGATCAAATGCGCAATTATTCTTCTCCAACAAGTCCTTATTAAGGACCTTTTGAAACTGAAATCCATTGCCAACAGTTGTCAAATTCCTCAGCTATTAATTGATGAGAACGTTAAGAGTATCTAGTCTATCCATTGGTTCACATAGTTTATTCTTTACCTCTTCAAACATCACAATTTCCTACTCAAGTATAAAGAATATCTCATATGTCTTTTGTTTCTTATTATGTTATTATGACTACTCTACCTATTCTCTCATTTGGACATTTTCAGCAACAAGTTGATGAACTAGTTGTTGCATTGAGTCCAATCAGTCCTCACTTTTGCTTAGGCAAGCTAGTTGTAGTTTATCCATAACTAAACTTATGCAATTAGTCTAGATAACTTCCTTTTCTTTGTTTTTTCATATCATGGTAATCTCCTTCCTCATTCTCTTCCACCTCATTGAAGTTTCTATACAAAACACATGAAATAGTTGAATTGCCTAAATATCCAATACATATTTTGGATCATATGCTAGTTGAATAAGTTTAAGTTATTGTGTTGAGGTAAAATTCCCCTTCATTTTCATTGATTTATAATTGTGTATTTTCTTATCTGTTCTTATGTTATCTTTTTTGAGTATACATATTTCAAATTTTATTTAATTTATAAGTTTAAAATCATAACAAGTCCATATCATCGTACAATAAAAAAAACATGGGAAGTATACTTTTTACTCAATTTGTATAGGATACAACGTATTGCCCTTGGTTAACAAATATCTCATTGGGAAAAATATCATTTGTATGTAGAACTTTATACGAGGAAGAAACAATCTCCTTTGAAGGGTATCGGTCATTGCATTAATTAAAATACATAATTTTTCAATATACTTAAAACAAAATATCACCTCTCAAAAATATCTCTTATATCTATAATGCATAGATTAAGTTCAAATAGGAAATGAAGTTGTAAATGAAGGAAAATGGGTAGTAATTAGAAATCGAAACCTATTATTAGTGATAAAGACCATAATTATACTAATGATGTGTAATTTAGGAAATTATCAACCCATTTTTAGAAGTTTTATGGATTTACATTGCATAAAATTTGTTTGCTAAGTTTTCTATTTATGGATCAAACATTTTATGCTTTGTGAAAACATGAAGTACATATTATGACCTAGTGATATAAGCTTATATGTCATTGGGAATGGTAGATGTAACTTGGAATGCCAACCTTTTTAAAATCTAAGAGGACATGTTTCCTCTTGTTGATATAAAAACAAAAACCCAAAAATTTGGCTAAGTAGGCCAATGATAGACTAAGAAATACAAACAAAGATTATGAAGGAATTCAAAGGGCTTCCATGAGGATAAGATTTGAAAATATGATGATACACTTACATGCTTATCTAATTTATCTATAATTTTATTTCGAGTTCTTCTGGCGTGGGTTGGGATGATGATAAAAATGGAAGGAAGGTGATCCGAGTTGACTCAACTCCCGGATTTCACCAAGATATTTTACTTCAATGATGTAGTTAGAATTGCATTTTATAAGAGCATAAATGAACATACATGCATGTTTAAGCAAATGGAAACATAATGAAAATCAGCAAATCATAGACATGATACATTGATAACGGAGTCTGTCCACTGTGGACTACGTCTCTGGGCCCGTGTCAATATGGTGTTGGACACTACATTCAATGCTGGAAATGGTGAAGATGTACATGGACTATGTTTTATGTCATAAAAGGACATGTGCCCTCTACATGAGTGGCAAAGTCTCTCCACAAGACATTCCGCTACAAGAACGATCACTCACAACAAACCTCCTATCAGAATGGCATAAACTTACACATCGTGACAATGAGTATCTTGGCATCATGGCATCAAAGGGATCTCAACCAAAACAACCATAGTGACAATGAGTATCCCGCCATCATGGCAGCAAAGGGATATCAATCAACACATACATAACAATCCATGATGAATACATCTCACATGAGATAGACACAAAGATTATGCATCATGCAACAAGCAGCAATCGAAAGAACATAATACATCTCATAGCAAACAATCAAAGAAGTACATGAAAACAACACTCCATATACCTCAACTCTGCTACTGGCTGAAGAATAGAAATACTCAACTACTGGATCTGAAAGCACCATCGAAATTGTGGAGTCGCATGGCATAATATCAACTGTCCACACTTTGAAATCTGACACCATCACTCCAATTTGGAAAATGGATGAAAAATAGAAGGCTCAGTTACAAAAATTGACTACACCACTGAATTTGTGGCGTCGAGAGGTGTAAAATCGACTATCCATTTGTTGAATTCTGAGACCGACAAAATCTGGGCCTACAGGAATCTTTTAAAGTCCCTCATGATTCTCCAAAGATTCCCTCCTCTGGGTTGACTAGAGGTCTGCAACTCAAATCAAAAAACTAATGTCGCCATTAGGATCCTTGTGAAATTCTAAGAATGATTTAAAGTTGGCTACATTCTGGATCTGGGAAATTTCAACCTCCAAGGAATTTGGAAGATTCCCTCAAGATTCTCGAGGATTCTCCTCTGCTAGGAATCTGCAAATCTGCTACTCAAAAGGTGAATCTGATCTCGCCATTATGTTCCCTGCGAAAATCTGAGAAAAATGCCTGTAAACTTGGTTACATTCTGACAAAAAGAATTTTTAACTCCGAGGGAATCTTAAAGATTCCTTAAAGAATTTGCATGAGAATATTCCCTAGAATATTCTAAAAATCTGCCTCGATTTTCATGCCTAAGGCAGACCGCTCTACGTTGCCACACCTCTGTTCCGTCACTCTCCCATTCGGTGCTTCGTTGTACTTCGTTGCTCAAATGAATTGAAGGTATATATCTTAGATGAGGGCAGAGCTATCAAAGTTGAGCCCCGTGGCCCAACATGGCGGAGGCATTTAGGAGGGCAGAGGTTGTAGTTTCAAACCCCCGCCTCTCCAAAATAACTCATTATAGCTTTTTGTTTTAAATATGGTTAGGTGTGCTATAACCGTTGTGTAATTTAATTTGAGTAGAGGTGTGTTATAGCTAATATTTATCGTTTGATATTAATGTTGCAGTGGTGTTTGGAGGGTCCAATGGGGTCATGGCCGTCAGCGCTTTTTTAATATTAATTTTGTTATGTGGGTTGGGGCCGACAGGGGTCACAGCTTCTCTTCCCATTTTAATTTTGATTTCTTTTTATATGTTGTTTGGGTCCGATGGAGGTGGCGGGGGTCATGGCACCACCACCTATATATATATATATATATATATATATATATATATATATATATATATATATATATATATATATATATATATATATATATATATATATATATATATGATATTGTTTATAATAATAACTTTTTTTTTATTTTGTCTAATATAATCGATATTAGACAAATTAAGTATCCAACAAATTATCCCACTCCTCGGCAGCCATATTCCATGTCTGGGACTCAGTCAATTTGCAGGACACTTAAACTTGGGCCATAGCCCAACTTTGACCAAAACTTTGACTAGATCTTCTCCCTCATACGAGCTCAAATTTGAATGTTATTCACACCGTTGGAATTAGGGTGACGATAACTTTGATCTGGTGTTGGTTTGGTATCAATATGTAAGCTTTGAATTTTGACCCTTTGTTGAGTCCTCTGGGACTTCTGCATGTGTCTGGAGCCACCTGGATCAATCCTCCCCACTGAGGAGCTTTTGGTCCTTCAAAAGCATGAAAATAATTTGCCACTTCTTTGTACCTTTTCTGCACTTACAAGTATCTGAAAAGTCACCCTTCCTTCTCCTTCACCTTTTTCCTTCGAAGCCATAAGCGATGAGCCGACACCTACAACCTCTACAAACCTGTCATAAAATTCTGCAGATTACATGCTTAGTTTTCATGACCAACTAATGACACAAGCATCCCATAATTTCCACAAGTTTATAACACCTATTTGGTGGTCAAGTTTAAATCAAAATGGAAACAATACCCCAGCTATGAAAACAAGGCCAAAATATCATTTTTTCTTCAACAAGTGATGGAAAACACATCAATAATGCAACACACGATTTACAAAAATAAGGCCAAACACTATTGCTGCGTTGAAAAGTGATGAAAACACAACATCACTTTCACAGTTTAAAATGAAACACAAAATAAGACCAGACATCATTGTTGATTAACAGGTGATGGAAAACGCATCATCACTTTTACATCTTAAAATGCAACAAATGATTTACAAAAGCACGACCACAACAAGCTAACATATCTAGAAAACATTTTTTACTTATCAATGTGAATGGGTCATCCCCCTATGGTGATTTTGCTTGTCAAATGATTTTTTCTACTGGTTCATGCACCGACGCTTTGTCTTTAAGGTGTTGCTCTGGATGGAGCCTCCAACATGTTGCCTTTTGGTGACTACTTCTTTTGCAATGACTGCAATAGGTCTTCTTCCTCCATATCTTCTTTACCTTCTTCTTTGCCTGCTATTGAGAGGGTCTTTCATGCTAATCCAGGTGGATTTTGGTGTCCATCCACCTATCCAATTTGGACCCCCGCAACTGTCTCTTTCAGTTTTTCAGTTTCCCTAATTGTAGCACAATTTACTATTCTTAGTAGTTTTTCATGTCCTGAACTTCTGGAGCCATTGTGAGGCCCTAAACGATGTTTTTTGGGAAATCTAGGAGCACCATGGGTCTATGGAATGATGCTGCTCTTCCTAAAGTTGTAGATCTCTAATAGATCTTTCTAGCAAGATATTGTGCACGTCAAATGGAGATTGTATGCCAAAGTTACGACCCTGGGAAGTTGATGTACCAGTTTACCCAAACGAGGCCCACAATTTGGTGTTTCATCTTCTAGGGTTAGGTTTTTGGATGTTTAGGGTTTTCCATTGTTCCTTAACAATAAATAGGCATTCAAGCCTCATTGTAACATAGTTCAGAGGAATTTAGCTGCCACATCTCTTCTCAGAGGTAAGCTACCATCGCCCTAGCTGGTTGATTTTCATTTCTGTTTGTAAGCATATTTCAGTATTTACATTAATGAAATGAAGCATTATTTCTACTGCATCTCTGTATTTATGGTTATATCTGTAATTTGTTGCGTTCTTGTTTAAATCCGAATCAGTGGTATTAGAGTGGTCTTCTCTTTCTATGTTTTTCTTTGCATGTCCCCAACGAGGTTGTGATATAAGGAGTTAGGGCTTAAACTGGTTGAACCTTTGCAAGACCAGCCTCACAAACCTCGATGGCCTCCCATGGAAGATGAAAAGAAAGATGAGGGGGTATGAGATCCTATCAAAATATTGCTCGAAGAAGCCCTCAAGCGACAAAGGAACGCGATGATGGACAACGTTCCCCAAATCCTTCAGAGACTACCCAAAGGCAACGCATCAACTTCCAACAGCTACTCTGGAAATGCCACACCCTTTAAGGTACAAGTTAATTTTGAAATACCCATATTTGAGGGTCAAATAGACACAGATGCCATAGATAAATGGTTAAATTTGCTAGAAGGGTATTTTTCTTTTCATGATTTTTCCAGTCGGGAAAAGATTATTTTCGCTCTTCTCAAAGCAGCGCCCCACGTCAAGGACTGGTGGGAAACCTACTACGAGTAGAAGGATGAAAGTACAAGCTCACTATTTTCAGCCACACCCACTTGGAATTCATTCTGGCATGCCATCAAGGAGTAGTACTACCCTTTCAAAAGCTATGAGGACAAATACATAAAGTGGACCATGCTGCGGCAGGGAAGGGACCAAGATGTGCCACAGTTCACCAACATTTTTCATACCCTTCGCACACAGTTGGGTATCAAGGACTCTAAGCTACATTTGGTACTCAAATATCGTGGCTGCCTACACAGATACATCCAGGAAGAGATGGAGTTCCCGAACATCTCCTCGCTCAGCACGGCATATTGATACGCTATCAAAATTGAGCAGAAGTTCAAACAAAAGAAGCGAGACTTTGGATATGCAAATCTGAAGCAAGGGAAAGTCTTCCCCAAATCGCAGAACCAAGGAAAAAGCCAAGACGGGGAAACCCAAGACAACCCATCAAAGCCATAAGAAAAGAACAACACCACGAAGTCGAAGAAGGACACAGGAAAGTGGTGTCAGTTCCATAAGATCCCCACTCACAACACAAGTGAGTGTTGGACCAAGCAGTCGGTGGTGGCTGAGTTGAAGGCTTCAGAATCAGATGCATGTTCCGACCCTGAGTCAGAACCTGAGAAGGGAAATGGTGAAGGGAATCAGATCATTGATGCAGAGCCTAGTGCCACTATTGCCACCACCAAGATGTAGAAGAATGAGCCCGAAGATCCAAAGGAGGAGGAGCGTCTTTTCCAATCATAGATGTGGGTGAAGGGTTTGCCACTGCAATTCATTGTTGACAGTGGGAGCCAAAACAACCTCATTTCAGCAAAGATCATGAAGCGGTTGGGCGTACCGACTACACCATACTCGCAGCCGTATAGTATCAAGTGGCTTCACTGAGGACGATATCTCTGAGTCTGCCAGTAGTGTCACCTTGCCTATAGCATCAAACCATTCACATACGAGGTATTGTGTGATGTTACACCTCTGGATGTTTGTGATGTATTATTAGGCCAGCCATACTTGTGGAGGTGATATGCTTTGTATGAGTCAAGGCCTTGCGCAGTCATTATTTCTTCGTGTAATTCATTATATAGGATACCGGAGGTAGCCCCACCTATCGCCACCTCTTTGATCACTGCTAAGAAAGGCAGCAAGCCCATCCCCCAGACAAGGAAATTCATTTTCTATCTAGCTCGCTCGCAAAGTAAGGGGAAGATCATCACCACATCCATGACCCCCGCGAAGTCTTCCTCCATGCAACAACAGCAACAACAGAGGGATACAATCATGAAAGAACACAGGAACAACTTCTCCTCACCCACAGGGGTACCACACAAGTTTCAGGTGGGAAACAAAGTCTGGCTACATTGGCAGAAAGAACGCCCTATAGAACCCATTAGAAGCTCAGACCACTCCGACATGGTCCTTACACCATTACCAAGGTTGTGGGAAACAATTATTGGGAGCACAACATTCCCACATTCCTTCGCTTGCACCAAGTGTTCAATGTGGACCACCCTCGACCATGCTTCCCACCATTACTAGACACATCAGAGGTTGCAGAACAGCTCACCAAGGACCCAGCTCAACAGAAGCTTTCTCATCTCAGGGAGGAACTCAATGCAATGGGGACCATTGCTTCCTAAGGGGGGGAATGATCTAGGTGGATATTGGTGGCCACCCACCTATCCCATTTGGGCCCCCACAACTGTCTCTTTCAGTTTTCCAGATTCCTTAATTGTAGCAAAAATTACTATTTTTAGCAGTTTTTCGGGTCCTGAACTTCTGGAGCCGCTTTGAGGCCCTAAATGACATTTTTGGGAAATCTGGGAGCACCATGGGACCATGGATTGGTGTTTCGCTTCGCAAAGTTGTAGTTCTCAGATAGATCTTTCTAACGATATATTGTGCACGTCAAAAGGAGATGGTATGCCAATGTTACAACCCTGGGAAGTTGATGTAGCAATTTACCCAAACGGGGCCCACAGTTTGGCGTTTCATCTTCTAGGGTTAGGTTTTTGGATGTTTACGGTTTTATATTGTTTCTCAATAATAAATAGGCCTTTGAGCCTAATTGTAACATATTTCAGAGGCATGTAACCACCACATCTCTTCACAGAGATAAGCTACCATCGCCCTAGCTGGTTGATTTCCAATTCTGTTTGTAAGCATATTTCAGTATTTTACATTCATGAAATGAAGCATTATTTCTGCTGCATCTCTATATTTATGGTTATATCTGTAATTTGTTGCATTCCTATTTAAATCCAGATCACATGCCTAATCCTTTTTCGTGTTGTCATTCTCTTCCAGCACTAAATAAATGTATGGTTATGTAAAACACAAAAAGCAAGTGTTTTTCGATGCCATGTTTTATGTTCATCATTAACAACATGATTGTAATCGAAAAGAACATCCAAATATTGAGACTTGTTATACCTTTCCTTGTTGCCTGTGGTGTAATTATGGCGATGAGAGCTCGCCTCAACTCTTTCCCTGCAATTGCCACTGCCATGGGATGATGGTGATGTGTTCGCATCATTCTCTTTCCTCGATGATTTCAATGATGTCTCGGAAGCACTCGACACCCTTGAGCATTCTCCTTTGGTGTATCCCAAGCCTACAAATCGAGGTCTCTGCACAACCTCCAATGGCTAACTAATGCCTTGGCTATCAGCACCAAGTTCTTCTTCTTCCTTGTACCTCATCCTGGTAAGGAACCTCATGTTTGTCCCTGTAATTGCTATCTCCACATTTCCTACAGAAATCATACTATGTGAAGATGAAATTGAAGAGAAATCAACATCTTTTACCTCCATTGTCGATTTGGAAAGAACTCATGAGGGTTTCTCATCATCTGTTGGTGGTTGTTCGCTACCTGTCTTGGCGTATTCCACAACTTCCTTCTTGACATACCCAAGTACTGTTCAACAGGGTAATTCTTCTACTTTGATGGGATTGACAATTCCTTGGCCATTAATTCCCAAGCCTTTTCCTTCATACCCAATTCTCTTCAATAATTTGTAGCCGATTCGTGTGGTATGATTTTCAAAAACAGCGAAATTGTCATCAAGACACATACATGAAGATGGAGAATTACTTTTTACCTCACATGGTTCATGCTACGGCTTTTCCAAGACCTCATCCTTAGCTTGGAGTTGTCGTAACAAACTCTGTTTCTCCTCTTTGTCTTCCTGTAGAATCATCTTCAATTCAACATTATCTGCTTGAATACTTTGGTTGTTGTGCTTCATTTCTTCCAGGGCCTCTTCCATGGCTCACAACTAAAGCTGCAATCATCTCTTTTCCTTTGTCTCTTCTTGTAGAGCTTCATACATTATTTCCATCATTTTGGAAACTCTGAGCATGGTCTCATACATCGCTTTGTCATCCTCCATCACTACATGTTCCATTGTTCACACTCGCAATTCACATCCATGCGAAGACTACTCTAATACCAAACTTGATCGGAGTTGACTCAACTCTTGGATTTAACCAAGATCTTTTGCACATGTGATGTGGTTGGAATTTCATTTTACAAGAGAATAAATGAACATATATGCATTTTTAAGCAAATGGAAACATAATGAAAATCAGAAAATCATAGACATGAGACGTTGATAACAATGTTCGTCTAGTGTGGACTATGTCACTGGGCCCGGTGTCAAGATCGTGTTGGCCGCTTCATTCAGTGCTGGAAATGGTGAAAATGTACATGGACTCTGTTTTCTGTCATACAAGGACATGTGCCCTCTAAATGAGTGGAAAAGTATCCCCATGAGATGTTATGCTACAGGAACGATCACTCATAATAGACTTCCTATCAGCATGACATAAACTTACACATGGTGAAAATGAGTATCCGAGCATCATGGCATCAAAGGGATCTCAACCAAAACATCCATGGTGACAATAAGTATCCCGACATGATGGAAACAAAGCGATCTCAATCAACACATACATAATAATCCATGATGAATACATCTCACATTAAATAGACACAAAGATTCTGCATCATGCATCAAGTAGGAATCGAAACAACATAATACATCTCACAGTGAATAATAAAAAAAGTACATGCCAACAACACTCCATATAGCTCAACTCTGCTGCTGGCTA
Organism: Pinus tabuliformis; assembly: GCA_031772625.1. NCBI lineage: Eukaryota > Viridiplantae > Streptophyta > Pinopsida > Pinales > Pinaceae > Pinus > Pinus tabuliformis. Next base: position 1,249,256,329 of record CM062805.1, on the reverse strand, counting down.
AAGAATAGAATACTCACCTGTTGGATATGAATGCACCATCGAAATCGTGGAGTCTCATGGCATAAGATTGATTGTCCACTCCAATGTGGAAAATGGCTGAAACATAGAAGGCTCAGCTACAAAAACTGACTACACCAGTGAATTTGTGTCTTCGAGAGGTGTAAAATCAACTATCCATTTGTCAAATTCTTACACTGGCAAAATCTGCGCCTATAGGAATCTTTTAGAGTTCCTCATGATTCTCCAAAGACTCCCTCCTCTAGGTTGACTAGAGATCTGCAACTCAAATCAGAAAACTGATCTCACCATTTAGATCCTTGCAAAATTCTGAGACGAATGAGTATAAAGTTGGCTGCATTCTCGATCTGGGAAATTTCAGCCTCCAAGGAATTTGGAAAATTCCCTCAAGATTCTCGAAGATTTTCCTCTACTAGGAATCTACAAATTTGTTGCTCAAAAGGTGAATACAACCTCGCCATTATGTTCCCTATGAAAATATGTGAAAAATTACTGTAATCTTGGTTACATTCTAACAAAGAGAATTTTTACCTCCCATGGAATCTTAAAGATTCCTCAAAAAATTTGCATTAGAATATTCCCTGGGATATTCTAAGAATATGCCTCGATTTTTGTGCCCACAGTGGACCCCTCTGTGCTGCCGCACCTTTGTTTCGTCTCTCTCCCGTTCGGTGATCCGTTCTTCCCCGCTACTCAAATCAATTGAAGGTATATATATGAGATGAGGGTGGAGCTATCAAAGTTGAGCCCCGTGGCCCAACGGTGGCAGAGGCATTTAGGAGAGAAGAGGTTACAGTTTCAAACCCTCGCCTCTCCAATATAGCTCATCATAGTTTTTTGTTTTAAATATGGTTTGGTGTTTTATAACCGTTGTGTGATTTAATTTAAATAGCGGTGTGTTATAAAAAATGTTTATGGTTTGATATTAATGTTTCAATGGTGGTTAGAGGGTCCGACGGTGTCATAGCCACTGGCTCTTTTTTAATATTAATTTTTTTATGTGGGTTGGGGCTGGCGGGGGTCATGGTCTCTCGGCCCATTTTAAGTTTGATTTTTTTTTATATGTTGTTTGGGTCCGATGGAGGTGGCGGGGGTCATGGCCAGCCACCTAATTTAATAATATTAGTTTGTTTATAATAATAATCATGAAAAATTAAGTATCCAACCAAGTCGCCCACTCCTCAGGAGCCAGATTCGATGTCCGGGACTTGGTCAATTTGTATGACACTTAAAACTGGGCCCAGAGCCCAACTTTGACCAAAACTTTGACTGGCTCTTTCTCCCTCATACGAGCTCGGATTTGAGTGTCGTTTGCACCATTGGAATCACGGTGACAAGCACTTCGATCTAGTGTTGGTTTGGGATCAATATGACAACTTTGAATTTTGACCCTTTACTGAGTCCTCTGGGACTTCTGCATGTGTCTGGAGCCACATGGATCAGAAGGAGAAATGCTACTCATATGAGTATGATTTCATGTATCAAAATGGAAGACATTCTTCTAGTTTAGGTGCATCCTAGGATTCTTTTGATCATGTTTATAACAAGTTGAGAATATCCCACCCCATAAGTTTGGTCTAGCCTTGAGTCTAGGAAATTAGTAGTACATCTTGCAAGGATTTCAATTCTAATACGTTATTGCTATTATATCCCACAAAACATATATAAATGGAGATATGGGATCCCAAATTATCCATGAATATATGCCCATATCCCACCTTTCCTGGGTTACCTTTTCAACTGCCGTAAAAAATTGAGCTCTAGAAAATTAAGGGGAGGAGGGATCCAAGAGGAGGGACTAGAAATCGTTGCAGAGAAGAGAAGCGGGAAATATTAATTCCTAGAATAGATAACTAACTATGAAGTAGCAGGACCTCCTCACATAAGGCATGCTAGTCTTTATCTATTGAGGTTTGTAAGACAATTTCTTCCTTTACATCATTTTGAACTATGATCCAATGAAGTTATGAAGGAGGGAGGGATTCTTGAATATGTGATAATTCCTCTCTTTCCAGATATCCGCAAGAGGACACTTAGAAGGGTATTTCAAATGAGGTTCAAGTTAGGATTTTTAAAATGATGACCCCTCTAATTGTTAACAATCGAAGGGAGACTAGATAGATCACAATTTTATCTCTTCATGCTAGCTTGTAGATTTATCAATAGATGATTGCAATAGGGAGAAATCTTACAAAAGTGCTCCACACGTTAGCTTTATGAAGGCACAAATAATAACAAGAGATGTCATTTATGAATGTCATTCCAAGTTAAAGTTTTCCATTTAACTAGGGGCCATAGGAAGATGGAAATTTTCATCCATATATTTATCTGATAGATGCTATTCAAAATGGAATATTTTGGAGATTATTTGAATCAAAGTTCAAAGATATAGGCCTCATGGGTGAAAGGGAATCCACCTCATTGGTAACCCCATTCTAGTTATCTACTAAGTTGGATATCAGGATGACTATTTACTATAGCTTCGACCAAAAGTTTGACCAAGCCTCTAAAACCATGACTTTATTCCATCCTTCACAGCCATGCATGCAAATCAAAAAACTACAGCTCGAACTTCCATCATTGGATATTAACGAAAATTTTTTCATTGAATTGTTCCAGTAGTTCTAAGGTCAATGTTTAGAAAATTTATAATTATAGACATAGTTGCACCTCTATCATCTGTACTTTTTCTAATAAAAAAAATAGGTCCCTTCTTTACACCCATCATTGTGAGTGCCATTCCATTCTTCCTGAATGTAGTGACATTGAATTAAGTAGTACTTGCGAATCCTTTTTTTGGGCTCAAATTTTATCATCAAACAATGAAATATATGGTTGTATTCTTTGAAGAGTCCTTCATTACATTGAAAAACAATAATAAAAAACATAGCACCAAAAATGTCAAAAGTTTGGTCTCGTAGACTATGACCTTAGACATTTAGAGACAATGAAATGTAGTTATAACATGTAAAAAAAATGATCAATTCAATTCTAGTACCTGTAATTCAATTCCAGTACTTGTAATTTTTTAGATAACACTTGTTGCAGAATATGTTCGGTTCAATGCAAGAAGTATGAAAAGAAATAAGATTGAAATTAGTGAGGTCCATGAAGTTGCTTTCCTTCCCATGATCTTCAAGTCCACCTAACTAAATTTGTGACCCAACCAACTAGGAACAACCTTTGCGACATCCTAGCCCTAGGGAACCTCCACAAATTCCTAACCCTCAGTGTCGAAGCCCTAATTGCCACCCATAATCTTTTCAAACCGTGTGCTCAAATCATCAAGTCCCTATCACCTCTCTTAGCCTCCTTAAAGAACGCTTAGTATCCAAATTCTTTCAACTTTATTCCTCTCCTCTCTCCCCAAAACTTCAACAAAGCCAAGTATCACAAAATGACCAGACTTCCTTCTCGCCATCCTCTCCTTCCAAGACTTATTCCCTCTTGTTCCTGAAAATATTTGTTACTCATTAATGGTTCACCTACCCATTCTTTAAGTCCCATAACTGACATTCTGTCCCCCCACCACCACCAAATTATAATAATTAATACATGATAACTAATCAAACAAGTTTAGTTATTTAATCAAAGTCAAAGAGTCATGAGAGGGCCAAAATTAATTTATACTTTAAATCAAAATCAAGATTAATCAATCTTACCGCTAATCATAAGCTTAATCATTAATCAATCATCTAGCATAATAGACCAGAGAATACTAGCGTATCCATGTGAGTTATGGGTATGTAGATAACATACACATACCTTCTATGTATAGTATTAATAACAACAAGAAATTACTAATTTTAGTAGGTACGATAATAACTAATCATAACATAAAAAGGTTGGGGAGTGGATGTTGCAAATGGCTCGATTATATTTTATCATATATATCTTATATATAATTAATATTTGGCTATTACTTAGTAAATGAACTATTGTTCATTTCATTTTTCAATTTTTTTCCCTCACTAACCAATGTATTAAAAGTGCTAAGGGAGGCTGGTGGTACATTGTCAATTCCCATAGATTTACCCCCTTTCTTGGTCTTCAAATGGAGCACAATAGTAAGTAGAAGTTAAAATACCAACTAGTAACCATTAGGGAATTATTAAGATTTTGTATTGAGATCTCTATGAACTCTTTTGCAAGACAATTTACCAATTGAAATAATCCTTATTGCTACTAGATCTTAACTAAACCTTTGACACTTTATTACTAAAAACATTGAAATAAAAAACATGTATAATTAGTTGTTTATATATTCCAATTTATCAAATAATTTAACAATCATAATATCAATTAGTTAATAAGGGAAAATTTATTAATGGCAGGAGGACAAATATTATTTAAGTAGCTTATTTCTACGGTGTGCATGGAAATTGTTTTATACCTCAATGCATTTTGTTTTTCCATTTAGTCCAATAGGTTCCTTTCTTGAAAAACATATCAAGAACTAACATTTATTAATGACTTCTAAATATATAAATCTCCATAGTGGAACGATATTTGTTCATATTGGATTGCAGTTCACTAGTACTACCTATTAAGATTAGTAAAGGCACTTCAATAGATTTAATATATCAATTCAAATTACACAAGTGACACCATATGAAGAGAAAAAATTAAATTGAGGTTGTTTATTATCATATTTGCATTGAAATTATACATTTATTTTTTGGTTAAGTCAGGCTAGTTTAGAGAAAGAAATCTACTTTCACTACGAAAAGGGGTCAAACAAGAAGTTATTTTTTTTTGCAAGGAAATTCCAAATACATTATCACATTAGTTTATTGGTTGTCATTTATTAATATGAGCATGAAATTGAGGAATGGAAATGGCATCCAAACGAGAGACCATGAAATTAACAAACCTTGGACTTGGTGTGATATCTCTGCCTTATACCCTCATTTTCTTAGGAGTTTCTCCTATGATATGGTGAAACATGTATCCCATCATATACTAAATTAAATTAACACCCAATTTTGCACTATTTTATACATTATATCTTGTACCAAATGGAAGTAGTCCATAGTTATGGCCCTCCATATCAACATTTGCTTCAATAAATATGTTAGGCCTAAAGGTAAATCGACTCTTCCATATAGTTAGGTCTTTAAAAATGACTTGCATATTTACATGTATATTAGATCCTTTAGATATATTATGGCAACCAATCATCAATACTTTATATTTTTCTATGGAAATCATTAGAGAAATGGGTGGACATGCAAAGGGCCTTTTTTGTGATATATTACAAGAACTATATATGATGAAAATCAATGTCACTCATCACTTTATCTAGTTTGTCTTTTGCTAAAAATATCAACATACCATTCCATAGGTGAAGATATTATTAAGATCCCCTAGAGGAACCATTAATGAATATAATCCCAAATAATAAGAGGAACACCCTTTGTCAAAAGTATCTTCATCCCAACATGATCTCTCACACTACTATGTGATACTACATATATTTTCTTTATTGACGCTTATGGATCTTATGTCACCCAAAACTTAATACATACTCCTAATAATATTTTCACTCCCTATATAGAAATCTTAATAGTAAATATGCATAACCTTTGTGTAATAGTAATGGATATAAAAGAATGCAACCGGAATAATTCTAATTCTTCTAAATGAGAACTAATTGTAACTCTAACACCCTTCATATATTTTGCATGATCAAAATTTGTTTTGTTTCAAACTCTTTTTCAATTCGTCTAAATGTATTTTCCTATATTTATTCAATAATTTGTGCGTATTATCTTAATATTAAATATTCATTAACCTTTTCCATAATAGTAATGGATATAAAAAATGCAACAAGAAAAAATCTAATTCTTCTAAATGAAAACCAATTGTAACTCTAACACCCTTCCTATATTTTGCACGATCAAAAGTTGTTTTGTTTCAAACTCTTTTTCAAGTCGTCTAAATGTATTTTCCTATAGTTGTTCAATAATTTGTGTGTATTATCTTAATATTAAATATGCATTAACCTTTTCTATAATAATAATGGATATAAAAAATGCAACTAGAAAAAATCTAATTCTTCTAAATGAAAACCAATTGTAACTCTAACCCCCTTTATATATTTTGCATGATCAAAAATTGTTTTGTTTCAAACTCTTTTTCAAATCGTCTAAATGTATTTTCCTATAGTTGTTCAATAATTTTTATGTAATCTAATTCTTATAAATTAGAACCAATTGTATCTCTAATCCCCTTTATATAAATGAGAGCCAATTGTAACTCTAACCCCCTTTATATATTTTGCATAATAAAAAAATGTTTTGTTTCAAACTCTTTTTCAAATCGTCTAAATATCTTTTCCTATAGTAAAACTATAATTTTTGCAATAAACACAAGTTTCCCATACCCCTTTGGATTTCCTATTATTTCTACTCGTGCAATTCATTCAGTAGAGGGGAGCCCATAACCAAAGGGTGGATTTCCTATTCTTGCTACTCGCTCAATTGATTCAACAGAGGGGAGCCCATAACCAAAGGGAAAAATGGAGAGTAGCATGGAGATTTCCAGAAGCCGCATTAACTATTGTCCCTCCTCATCTTAACACAGTTAGCGAGACCATATGATTTTATCTTAGCATCCTTGGTGTGTAGAGTTTGGAACAAAGTGCTCACAGAAAAATACCAAAAGCTCAAGTCCCATGCACTCCTCCTTTCTCTCATTTTTCCTCTTCAAACACACAATCAAGCACTTAAATATTTCTAAATGTATGGATCAATTACAGGACCAAGATGTCCAGTTGGCCTCCAAATCCCTTAAAAAACTAGTTAGGGAACCCTAACCAACCACATGAATGTATTTCAAATCTAGGGTTTGTAGGGTTTGTGAATAAATATACTTTGTTGGAGGTTGTTTCCACTTCCATAACCAATTTGTGGGATTTATGTATTAAGGCCTTGTTGGTGTTGGAGTCGCAATAAGCAGATCAACTTGAATAATGCCCCTACATAGGCGGTTAACTGGTATTATATATGATATTATGCAAGCCAAGCAGCAAAAATAGTAGCAAAACCATGGCTTCCAAACCCCCAGGTAAGAATATTCCCACCTAAGGCTTTGTATCAATATAGATCGAGATTGAGTTAGAGTATATAGGGTTGAGGTATATTTTGAGGGTAGTGGTTCCGCTATAGTCTAGGCTGAACAGTGTAGAAGTTTTGCAGTTCCGTCAAATTATAGATAAAGTTTTGGAAATTCCAACTTCTTTGTGCATGCCCCAACTGAGAACCTGAGGCCATTGAGAAATCAATATCGTCTAGTGGTTATTAAGGGCATGTCAAGCCTTATTATAAGGTACTATATGTAGTTATTGCATTAGAGCTACATGAACTATAAGCCTTAGAGAGTTTTTTATTTAGTATGTAGCTCTAGCTCTAGTCATAGAGATATATAGATTTATAGAATGATTGCATTACTAGGGTTTGTAAAATCATAGCCCTATTTACAGTGGGAAAATCCTCAAATTTTCCTAATTGTTATCCTTCTCAGAGCTTCACTACACTCTATAGTCTCGTACGCGACTCCTCAAAACATAAGATCCTCAATACTTCCAAATCACACTCTAATGGTAGTGAATTCCACTAGAATGCCATCAATGAAAAACACTCTGCTTATGTTGTAGTAATCTACAAGTTGCAATGGTGTTTTGGAATGAAAGTATAAAACACCATTCACTTCATAACGTTGTTTGCCATTGATGATGGGGGGTGAGTTTGAGAGGATTATTGTTCCAGTAATGTTGATTTTCCCGTAGTGGAAGATCCTTGTGGATTGGGATGAGTTGCATTGGCTATCAAGTTCCATCTTTACAACAATAGCCATTCAAATTTTCAGAACTCGATTATATAGGATAAGTACAAACTCCTAGATATTTTAAAAGTGAACTTTTTTTAGCCAAGATTCTTTGGGGATGTCTCCTTCTTGAACCTAAACTAGACAATACAGGCTAGAACATGCTTCGCGAAACTTGAACTTGGGTAGATGAGATGGAAGGCCACAATCCAAACTACTGAAACTGAAAAACCATTAAGCATTCTTCAAAATTTATTTTTTATATCTATGCGCAATTTCCATCATGATTTTTTATCTATATTTTTGCGTAATCATAAAACAATAGAAATCATACAGATATACATTCATCTATCTATCTATCGATCTGTAAATTATGTATGATTATCTCACACATACATTATGCTAAAACCAATGTAAGCATGGAAAGAACCAAACCTCATGGTTCTAGCTTGGTTCACATGCAAATCAATCTCGGATGTTCAACCCCCTGGAATTGGTCCATAAACCTATTTCTCGAAATCGTTGTAGCGAAAAATGGCAGTATTAAAAATAACATGACTTTTGAAATGGGTAGATGCAACAATGTAATAGTCCTGAGGTGGCCAATCAACAGTGACCAGAATAGAGTAATTTTGTATAAATAAACATCCATGACTCATTCTTAACATCATGTGATCTTCTTTATCTCTCTAATACAAGTGATTACACCTTATTTCACCATATTGATTGTTTTCTCTCTTATTTATGGGTTTCATTTTCTATTTTATTCAGAGCCAAAAAGCAGTGAACACACTAGCAGTAGGGAAGTTAGCCCAGAACAAGTTGCCATCAGATTAACAAAATACAACGTTGGCTAGCGAATTAACAAAAGAGGAAACTATATATGCAGTATGCCTACCTGGAAAAAAAAAAAAAAATAACATAGAAATACTCAAATGTTATATCATCATCTAAGCGATATATGAGTAGCACTCATAAAGTGTGATGTTGAAACGGAGTTGGAAATAAGCCTCTCCCTCGAGTGTATTCGTGAAAAGGGTGGTGATCCCTCTTGCCATGAAAAAATCACTGGTGCCTCCCACCACAGATAAATCCCTGTATTCAACAGTGGTTGGATCAGCCCCAGCCAATGTGATCATGCCCTTATAATCAGTACAGTTGATCACAATCGTGAATGAAAACCAAGCACTATAAGTGTTCTTCATGTCATAGAAGAATAATCCCTGGGCTCTGGCCACAAGAGGGGCCTGCAGATTGTTGTTTAGTGTTAGAGGATTGTCGAAGACTACCATATCTCTGAATTTGTGATCATGGCTACTAAATAGAGTGGTAAGGTTTCCCCCCTGAGGAGCAGCCACAATGTCAGATGTTGCGTTGTGCTCCTTGGAGCCATTGTAAACGATGTCATGATAATTCAAAACTAGATGATTTCAAGGCTTCAATTGAAGTCTAGTGTTCTTATTCCCCCTTCTATTATTGGTTACATATACCTTTTCCAGAAAATCTAGAGCCCATAGTAGAATTGATAGAAGCCACAATTTCAAGAGTTTATCACTTTTCACATAACTTGCCATGCTCAGATTCTATAAATAGGTCATTGGTGAAATTTATGCTCAGATCATAGGCATAGATGAAACTTCTTAAAGAGAAAGGAACTATGTAACTCAAACTATGTGAGTTCCATCTCTCTTTTTGATCTATTTGTAGACAATTCTAGGAGTGTTGCTAGTCTCAAATAAAAGATTATAAAATTTATTTTTTTCCCCAAGTCAAAGATAAAAGAATACATACATATTCCATTAGGACTAAAATAGCAGCCTACGTAAGCTTTACGAAAGGGATTAAAAGCATTGAAACGTGAAAGTCATCTAATAATTTTGCATAGCCAGGTAAGGATATCTTCACAGAGGAAATTGAACTAATTTTGATATTTTCCTGAACTTGCAGTAGGCCGGGAAGTACCATAATCAGAATTTTTAAATGGGCAGATGAAACAATGTAATAGTCATGAGGTGGCTGATCCGTAGTGACTAGAAAAAAATAATTGTGTATAAATAAACATTCATGACTCATTCTTAACATCATGTGATCTTCTTTATCTCTCTAATACAAGTGATTACACCTTATGGCACCATATCGAGTGTTTGCTCTCTTATTTTTGGGTTTCATTTTCTTCTCTCCAACATACTTATGGACTCTCTCTAGGGAACTTATGTATCAGCTGTAGGGTGCACTTGTTAGAGTTTTACTCAGATTCCCTAGTGCTCTTTTCTGCCCTTGTTGATAACATAAATTAGGGCTTGTAAGGTGGTTCCATTTTATCCCTTCACTCTCTTATGAATGTCAGCACAGTACAAGAGCAGGTGTCAACCTCCCTTATTCATTTTTCTATCACTTAGGATTTTATTCTTTCTTTTTTCAGTGATAGTTTTTGTTATCAGACTTTGTATTCAGAGAAGTGCCTAGCATGAGGAGATTTTCTTGCTATTTTTCATGGTTTTACTAGCTAGAGAAGGCACCATTGTTTTATGTGCCTATTTGGAAATCTTGTGCATAGAGGTGGTGCACCTAATTTTGTAGACCCTACTCTTCCCTTTTAATTTCTATAAATAAATGTGACGGCATGGGTCAACAATAGATATTTGATGTTCAACAATTTAATGGTTTTTCTGTAGAAGATTTTCATGTGTAGAATTAATGACCATTAGTGACAAGTTTTCATAAGCAACTATTGAGTTCTATTATTTATTTTCTACAGTATGTGTTTATAAATTCATTAAAGATAGTTGTTTTGAGAGGTTGTTTAGTTTAGGTTGTACATGGAGGTGGATTCGGTGCTTGATGTTGGTACAAAACTATATCCTTACTAGAAGAAATCAACTTCAAAGCTACTGCAATTGATCTTACTGGATCTGGCATAGAATCTATTGATCTGAAGAAAATTGCAAACCTTTCTTGATATGTTAATCCATTAACGGAGTTGTTTGAAAATCTTTGTGATGAAGAGAATGTGATAACCTCTTCGAGTGCGTACTTATTCCTTGAAAGAACAAACAACATTACACATGTTGCATAGTTTTTTTGTAATGATTCACAAGTATGTCTCTCTAACCACACATTCACTTTGATCTAGCTTCACTTTGTTCTTTTTTCCTTGAAATAACAAACAATGTTGCATATATTGCATGGTTTTTTGTGACGATTCACAAGTATCTCTCTAACTGCGCATTCACTTTGAAAAGAAATGTTACATGGGGGGGACATGGTGGGTGGCAGTGGGCACATCCCCCATGCTTCCCATGGTCCCAAGACAAGGGAATTTAGTGGGAGATGTTTCCCCATGTCCCCTTTTTACCGAAATTTGGGGAAACATTGAAGGGGACATTTCCCTTTTCTAGGGGTTTCCTGGCACCCCCTCCAAAAACGTGGGACTCCTAGTTGTTGCCCCATAATTTTTGTCCAATGACCTTAGAAGAAGTACATTTAAAAAATACAAAAAATTCAAAACCCTAAAACAAATGTAAATATCTATTTCATGCTTTTATTATTCTTGTTTTTCACTTGTCATTGTTATCATATAATTGAATTTTTATTTTTAGCATTTTGTACAAGGGTCCCTATGTCTGGCAACCCAATGACGTTACCCTTGGTTTTCCTAAAATTTTGGGGTTGTCTTTACACATCCCCCAAATATTTTTCCCCTTTCCTGCATACCGCTTTCACAGAAACTTTGTGGAACATTATTGAAAAATAATGAAGATGGAATTAAAGAAAGAGAGTGTTTATGGTTTTATATTAGAGACATATTAAAAAGAATAGAGAAAGTGGATTCCTATAATGATTGGTAATTTCCTATCACAGGATGATTTTGGAAATATATCTTTTCTGCCTAGAGTAAGCCCTACTAAAATTGCACTTATGTTGTTCTTATCTTCTCTTTTACAATATGTAAAGATTTTTGGTTTTGTTAGGTGAGATATTGTATTAAAAATAACATTTTAGTTTCCTCGTTAATCACTTGAGTTGGTTGAACTCTATGGCAGATTGATGTGATAACTTCCACAAGTACATAATTGTTTAAGTAGCAAACCTTGCAAAAATATAACGTTTAAAACATATTTTGTGGAAGGAATAATTTAAATGCATCAAATAGTATTTCTGAAATTACTAGAGATAATTTGTTGAAAAGAATCCAATCAAAAGACTTGGATAACTACCTATAAAAAGAAGGTGTGTTTTTAGTCATCGAGTGGGATTTGTTGATGTAGAGCATTTTCGAGTCAAGTTATATGATGAGTCCTTATCACAGGTCTAGCCTTGTGACAAAGGTGAAGGTGCAGAGTAACGAATGTTCTTCCATCAAGATAACTGGAAAATTATTTAAATTGTCCATGTTGTCAAAACTCCATGAATTAGGAAACATTCTTTATAACCGTTAGATACCAATAAGAAGGATTTATGCAATCATGCACATCTCAATTTTTGATAGCCAGTAGCAATGATAATCTTAAATAATAACCTGCATTATAGAAGAACGTGTTGCTACTATATGAACAAGTCGCGAATGTATTGGATGCCACTAGGTGTTTGTCAATGTTAAAGTAGAGAGAGAGATTTGATATGCCTTTTGAATGCTTGATGTGATTAAATGGAGAATTCTTGTTATTCCCTGTAGTTTCTTGGCTTCTTTATACTTCCTAGCTTGGTTGCTTGTTATTCCTAGATTTATTCCCTATTTTCAGAAGTCTAATAAAGATTGGGGACATCTTGATACTGAAGAATTATTGCCTCTTGTTCTGCATGTGACTTTGAAAGAGCTTTCTTAATTTCTTTTTCTCCTTTTCCCAAGTGCCCAGTCCCTGTCCTAACTTGCCCATCTTGCATACTTACTGTTTTATCATTTTTAGGTTTATATTTGGGGCTCACATCTTCATACTAGATTCCTTTTCCAAGGATCCCCTCCAACTTCTACAATTCTACTTCCAAATTTTGAATTTATGTTTCAAGTTTTTGAAGCTCCTCTAGTTCAACTTGTAATTTCAGTCTTAGTACATGTCCTTCTTGATTAATTCTTCTTTCTTCTTCTTCAAGGAGCATACTTGCTCCTTCAACTCACTGATTTGTTCAACTTGAGATGATGACTCTTATTTCATATTCTGGATTTCTTATTGCACAAAATTCAACTCCTCTTGAAACTGTGATGCCTTTTTCTCAGTGGTTATATATTCTGTAACTATTTCATTCACCTTCTTTGAACCCTACAATTTTGTAACTTCCCCTCCATCCTCTCCCTCTTCGAAAGATAGTGCAACCCTATTACGCCTCTAGCTTTACGATTGCTTTTGTCAGTCACAATATGACTGAATATGTTATGTTTTTTAATTTGGTTTAGAAATGCCTCTGCCATGGTATAATGAACTTGGCAATATGTGGTCATGTTGTTCTACTAAAGCTTGATATTCTCTATAAAACTCTTCGACCAAATGTACAACCTTTGGTCGCTTTTTGTAGAACATTTCTACACGTTTGGAAAATGAATGTGCATCCTATTCAATTAGCTTAAACATGGCTTGGATCTTGATATCCATATCTATGAGGTTTTCTTGAATCCATTTTGAATTTTTAGGGCTCGCATTGTAGAATTCCTGCAGAAACTCCAATAGATCTAGAATTCTACTTAAATTAAACACAAGTAATTTGTTGATATTCAAGAGAGGAGAGAAAGAATTTGCTCCATAAAATCAATGTATTAAATTAATGAAAAATATTAATACATGAGCAACCAAACCTCTAATCCCAAAGGGAGGTGGTCATATAGAAATTGTCGAATCTAGAAAACTAGGAAAAAAACTAGTAAAAAACTAGAAAAGGCTAAGAAAAGCTAAAGGGAGGCCTAAAATAGCAACAATGACTCAAGACAACCTATGCTAACTATCAGGCATGAGGAAAGAATGAGGAGGGGTGCATTTCCCGAGGAAGGCAACTTTAAAACATGCTAAAATGGTCTGGGGGACCAAATCCTTTGATTTAAGGGGGAATCTTCATGTGGGGCAACAATCCTCAATGAACTCAAGTGGATGAGGTGTGGTTAGGTGTGAATATGAACTTAGATGTCTAAATGGTTTAGGAAAGTGGTTGGAGCAATATTTCCATAATATTAAGCCTTTAAAGGCAAAAAGCAAGGGAAAGTTGGTCCACCGAGCTAGTTTACCAAAAACCAAGTGTGAACATGATTTTTAGTGCATGTGGCTAAGTCAAGGATACTTAGGCTAAAAAATAAATATAGATGTTATGATTATATTCCAACACCCCCCCTTCATCCTAACTCCCTTATCTAAACTAAGTCCCAGCCAAGATGCCATGTTAGGTACTCAGGTACAATAAAGAAAAGATCCTCATAAAATGAAGAAAGAGGGAAAAGAACCCCACCCCCCCCCGCCCCCCCCAAAAGAGGAAAAAAAATGGCTAAGTGGCCAGAAGGGCCTACTTAGATGTCTCCACCTCTCCAAGCATAGCTCTCAGTTTTGAAAATTTATTTTCAGTGAAAGACTTGGTGAAGATGTTTGCAACCTGCTGCTCAGTGGGGCAGTACTACAATGATATGACTCCGTCACAGATCAGCTCGCGGATGTAATGCATGTGAATCTCGATGTTCTTGGTCCTCTGCCTCTAAATTGTATCAATCAATATCTGAATGGACCCCTGATTGTCACAAAATATGACAGTCGGAAGAGGATACTAAATACCAAACTCGGAGAGAATCCCCTGCAACCAAACAGCCTGTGTAGCTACATTCACTAAACCTCTATACCAATCGTGGATTGCTTCTTGCTAGACCAATGAAAAGGCCCTGAACCAAAGCTGAAAACATAACTAGAGGTGGACTTGTGGTCTGTACCATCGCCAGCCCAATCAGAATCTGTGTACCCAATCAGTGAAAGTGGGCAATCTGCAGCATAAAAGATACCAAAAATGGAACTACCTTTCACATATCTAAGGATTCTCTTTGCAGCTTTCCAGTGAAGCTCATAGGGCTCCTGCATATATGTGGAACAAACTCCTACTGGAAAATATATATCAGGTCGGGTGTGAGTAAGATACAACAAACTCCCAACTAACTATCGATATAGTGTACTTGTTATGAAACCAGCTCAAGAAAAGATAGAAAAGATAGATCCACGCCTTAGAATTCAGCCTCTTCGAGGGGGAAACCTCCTTTACACTACATAAATGAACAATTCTTGGATGATACAAATGACAAAACCTCATTTCTATATATAGGAGTCTAAGGAGTCACAATATAATCCAGCCGACCTAACAATAATAATATAAAGCCACAAAAATAACAATAGAGGGATTATGTGGGGAACAGAAATAACAATAAGGGGGTAATAGGGGCACAACAATATAAATAAGGGGTATAACTATAATAGTAATGGGGTAATCACTAGTATTATAGGGACCCAGCATGCCCCTCTCCTTCAAAAAAGTGTTGTCCTCAACGCTTGAGTAATTCTGGATACTTCTGCATAAAATTCTCATCCTTCCATGTGGAATCTTCAGCGGATAAGTTCTTCCACTTGATAAGATACTTTGAAATTGATCGATTTCGTAGCTGTCGAGTTCTTGTTTCTGTGACTGCTTCCGGTTCCAATATAATTTTTCCTTCCTCGTCAAGTTCTGGCAATATTGTTTGAATTGGGAGCTTGTCGCCTATAACCTTCTTTAAACATGAAACATGGAAAACTGGGTGCAATCGAGAAGCTGCAGGAAGCTCCAATTTGTATGCCATAGTACCACTTTTGCAACACCTTGTACGGACCATAATACTTTGGTGATAGTTTATTATCCTTCTTAGCTTGCTTTAGGGACATTTTCTTATATGGTTGTAGCCGTAGGAATACCCAATCACCTACATCAAAACTTCTTTCACTGCGATGTTGATCTGCCTGTTGTTTCATTCTATTTTGTGCCAACACGAGGTTATCCTTTAAGAGTTGGAGGACTTATTGTTGATGTTCGATGTGATGTTCCACTGCCTGAACCTTAGAATTTTCTCTTAAATATGATGTGATGGATGGTGGTTGATACCCATAAAGTGCCATAAATGGGGTCATTTTTGTTGTTGTATGGAAGGAAGTGTTATACCACCATTCAGCCAGAGGCAACCATTTGACCCATTGTGTCTGTTTATCAGATACAAAGCAACGAAGATATCCTTCCAAACATTTGTTTACTATCTCAGTTTGCCCATCAGATTGAGGATGATAAGATGAGCTATGAGCTAACTGAGTACCAAGACAAGAAAATAATTATGTCCAAAAATTTCCAGTGAAAATGGGATCTCTGTCACTTACAATAATCTTTGGGTTTCCATGTAGCTTTTGAACTGTTTCCATAAATGCAGTAGAAACTGTACTGGCTTTAAATGGATGTGATAATGCACAAAAGTGTGCATACTTGGTAAGTCTGTCAACTACCACCATGATGACACTCTTTCCCTCAGACTTGGGTAAACCTGTGATAAAATCCATTGAAACCTCCTCCCAACGTTGGCTTGGAATGGATAAAGGTTGTAATAGACCTGGTGTCTTAATTGTTTCAACTTTATTTTGTTGGCAAACCAAACATTCCGCCACAAACTTTTGAATATCTGATTTAAGGCCATCCCAAAAAAATTCCTTCTTAACCCTGTGGTAAATTTTTAAAAATCCTGAGTGCCCTCCTAAGGGAGAAGTGTGCAATTCCATAAGAATCTTTTGTTTTAGCTGGGAATTCTTACAGAGGTATAAGCGATCTTTGTACCATAACGAATCATTCTTCCAGCTAAATGTATCAGAAGTACTGGAATCTTGTTGTAGCTTTCGAATAAGTGCCCACACTTCTTCATCATTCTTCCATTCCTCCCTTGCTTCGTTTATCCAATCTGGTTGGATAATAGAAATGGCACACAACAATGCTTCCACATCCTCATCCTTTCTTGAGAGTGCATCTGCCACCACATTTTGCTTCCCTTTTTTGTAGATGATTTCAAAGTCATAACCCAACATCTTTGTGACCCACTTTTGTTGCTCTTCAGAGGATAATCTTTGTTTTAAAAAGTATTTAAGGCTATCATGATCCGTTTTTACCTTGAAGTGTCTTCCCATTAGGTAGGGTCACCATTTCTTAAGTGCATGGAGTATTGCCAACATTTCCTTCTCATAAATAGCTTTGCTTAAAAACTTTCCCTTGATTGGACGACTTTCAAAAGCAATGGGTCTTTCATCTTGCATTAGAACAGCACCAATTCCATTTCCTGAAGCATCACATTCCACAATAAAGGTTTTTGTGAAGTCTGGTGTAGCTAAGACCGGTGCTTGGCACATTGCCTCTTTAAGATGTTCAAAGGCCTTTGTTGCTTCCGGAGTCCATGAAAATGAATCTTTCTTCAATAATGTTGTTAGAGGTGCTGCTATTCTCCCATAATTCTTAACAAACTTGCGATAATACCCTGTCAACCCAAGAAATCCTCGCAGATGCTTTATGGATGTGGGGATTTTCCATTCCTTAATGGCTTTAATTTTGCTAGGGTCTACCTTAACTCCTTCATGAGATACAATATGACCCAAATATTCCACCTCCTGGACTCCAAAGAAACATTTGGATCTTTTTGCATATAATTGTTTCTCCTCCAATAGTTGTAGCACCCTGTCAACATGTTCAACATGATCCTTCCAAGACTTGCTGTAGATTAGTATATCATCAAAAAATACTAACACAAATTTTCTAAGGAATGGTTTGAAAATTGAATTCATCAAACCTTGAAATGTTGAAGGTGCATTGGTAAGGCCAAAAGGCATGACCAAAAATTCATAATGACCCTCATGAGTTCTAAATGCCGTTTTCGGAATGTCTTCAATCTTCATTCTGATTTGATGATATCCTGAACGAAGATCCAACTTGGTGAAGTAAATTGATCCATGCAATTCATCCAGTAATTCATCAATGACAGGAATGGGGAACTTATCTTTAATAGTGAGCTTGTTGAGCTCCCTATAATCCAGACACATGCGCCATGATCCATCCTTCTTGTGCACCAATACTACTGGAGCTGAGAAAGAACTTTGACTCGGTTGAATTATACCAGCCTCTAGCATTTCTGCAACCATACGTTCAATTTCACTTTTTTGGACATAGGGATATCTGTACGGCCTGATGTTTGGAGGAACACTTCCTGGAATCAGATGAATAGCATGATCATGATCACGCATAGGTGGGAGACCTTTGGGAGTCTCAAATACCTTGGAATGATTGTCCAGGACTTTTTGGAGATCTGGAGAAATAGATGATTCCAATGTGGAAACATCTAGCGAACATAATTGTGCAATTACACCTCTTTGCTCCTTTTTTAGAAGCTTTGTCATGCCATTAGAGCTGATTATCTTTCCTGGTTTCCCTGCAATACCCCTTAATTCAACTTCCTTTCCTTCCACAGAAAATTTCATGAAAAGTTCTTGAAAATTAAAAGCTATTGTACCCAAGGATTGTAGCCATTGGACTCCTAGTACAACATCAGCACCTCCCATTGGAATGGAAAGCATTGGGCTAGTCAATACATATTCTCCCATGGATAGCTTGATATTATGGCACTTTCCAGAGAAATTTATTGTTCCTCCATTTGCAATCATCACTTGACACTCTGGTGCTGGATATAGGAAGCAATTCAATTCTTTTGCTACCCTACAATGAATAAAATTGTGGGTGCTTCCTGAATCAATCAACACTATTACCTTTTTCTTCTTGATTTGTCCTTCTATCTTGATGGTTTGAGGAGTGGTAATTCCCGCCAATGCATTACAAGATATGGTCGGATTTATTTGTTCTTCATCTAGGCTTTGTTCCTGGAATATATCCTCTTCTTTTGACCTTTCTTGCTCCTTTTCTTCTTCCTCTTCACAATCTATGTAGAATAATTTCTTCTCAGCACACTTATGACCTTTTGTGTATTTGCTATCACAATTGTAACAAAGCCCTTTTGCTCTTTTTTCTTCCAATTGTTGTGGTGTCAACCTTGTAGGTTGTGGAAGACTAGGGGCAACAACACTTCCGTCTTTATAGTTGTGAGTGGTATGCTTCCTAGTTGCCATAATTTTGCTTTCCATTTTTCTTGCTAACCTGAATGCCTTCTCTAATGAATCAGGTTCCCAAAGGCGAACATCATGTTGGATATTATCCTTTAAAGACCCTATGAACACATCAATCCTATGCTCCTCTGGAATATCTTTTACCCTTATGTTCAATTTTTGGAACTCCTCAATGTGCTCCATTATTGAACCCTTTTGTTTGAGACTTATCAATTGGCTAAAAAAAATGTTGCTTTTTGTATCCTCATAATGTGCTATCAATTCTTCCGTAAAAATTGCCCAAGTGATAAATTGTTTACGAGAACAAAGCCATTGATACCATACAAACTGATTTGGTTCCAAATATACAGTTGCCATACGTACCTTTTGTGCATTTTGCACATTATTGAGATCGAAGAATTGCTCCATCTGTAATATCCATGTGGCGGGATCCTTGCCATCAAACTTCCTCATATCGATTTTTGGAATATGGTGATTCTTCGATCCAACATTAACATCTATGGAATCATGATTAACATTTCTTTTGTTCTCATCATGAGTTTCCTTTACTACCTTTTCACCATTAGTAAGTATTTCTTGTAGAAAATTTGTCAAATCTGTCTTCAAATCTGCCATGCCTGTCTTTAAATTTGTGTTCAAATCTATCTTCAAATTGTCCATCTTAGCTTCCATGCCATTTATCTTAGCTTCCACACCATTTATCTTAGCATCTGTTAGCTTTTGTGAGCGTGACATTTGTTGCACTTGTTCTTGTAATTTTGATATATCATGTAGCATTTCTTCCTCTTCTTCATGAGTCATGCTAGAGCTTTCAGGTTCCTTACTAGGTGTTTGCATTTTCTTTCCTCGGGGCATCAGTTACCGATAATAATGCTCTACTATGCCCTTTGAATTCCTTCAAAATAAATTTTCAAACCAAGCTTAAGCAAAAATTAAAAAAATCTACACACCTTTTTTCACTTTAAAGAAGCCTGATATTGAATCTGATGTATCTCTGTAATTTCGGATCATCCAGTTCTGAAATTGCTACCTGTAGTAGCCTCCTGCGTCCTCTTTCCAATGCAACAAGTCTGAGCCAAATTGGATTCTCCAAGGAAGAGTTACGTGAAATCTCCCACAGTGACTTGCTTTTAGACTGGTTCAGTAGAGCGAACTTGTACGACGTGCCACGCGTCACTGTTTCAACCTTTGAATCTAAAACACACACACAAGAAACTACAGTCCGTCCTCTTTCTGTACCTTTTTACGAAATTTCAATCCGATCCTCGGAGAGAGAGTTATGACGATTTTCCCCAGGTCACTTGTTTTGAATGTAATTCAGGAGTCTGCAAAAAGGCCAACTTCCTCAGATCATATCTCCGAAAACATCGCGCGAAAAGCTCTGAAATTTGGACCCAAGGTTCAGCGCAAATTCTTCTCAAATGGGTTTTTTTTTGCGACTTCTGAAACATCACAGAAAAAAAGTTATAGCGAAAATTCCACGATGACCTGTTTGGAGCAGCGAAACCCTAGAATCCAAAGCTCTGATACCAAATGTTATGAAACCAGCTCAAGAAAAGATAGAAAAGATACATCCACGCCTTAGAATTCAGCCTCTTCGAGGGGGAAACCTCCTTTACATTACATAAATGAACAATTCTTGGATGATACAAATGACAAAACCTCCTTTTTATATATAGGAGTCTAAGGAGTCACAATATAATCCAGCCGACCTAACAATAATAATATAAAGCCACAAAAATAACAATAGAGGGATTCTATGGGGCACAGAAATAACAATAAGGGGGTAATAGGGGCACAAAAATATAAATAAGGGGTATAACTATAATAGTAATGGGGTAATCACTAGTATTATAGGGACCCAACAGTACTGTCCACTAAAGGTGTAGTACCTGCATCCTCAAATTTGATCCCCGAAAGAAAGGGAGATGTTGTTGGCTTGAATTCTGTCATCAAAAAGAGGACAAGTAGATTTGATGCATACTTAGATTGTTCCATCTTGATCCTTGCAGTAGACTGAGAAAATTCAATACCAATAATTTAGTGCAATAGTCCCAAATCTGTCATGGAAAATCAATCGTGCAATGTTTATTTTGTCGAATCAATAGCTGAGGTAAGGTTCCCTATCATCAGTAAATCATCTACATAAAGTACTATCAGAAAAATTAAATCATCATGTTGCAACAAATAAATATTTGAATCATATTTTCATCGAACGAATCCAATGGAATGCAGGAAAGAATCCATCTTTGCATACCAGGCTTTGGGAGTTTGTTTTAGGCCATACAAAGATTTCTTTAATCTGCAAAAGAGGAAAGAGTTCTGAATGTATCCCTATGGATGCTCCATATATATCTCCTCCTTGAGATCTCCATGAAGAAATGCACTCTTCACATCCATGTGATGAACTTACCATCTGCGAGAAGCAGCAATGGCTAAAACTAGTCGAATGGAGTCCATTTTTGCAACAGATGCAAATGTCTTTGTGTAGTCTATGCCATGTACCTTTGAGTATCCTTTTGCAACAAGTCGAGATTTGTACTTTCTTATCTCACCATCTGCACCAATATTTTTTTCGATAAATCCATCGACATCGAATAAGTTGTCTTCCTTTCAGAAGTGGAACCAAGTCCCATGTGTTGTTTTCCATGAGAGTAGAGTACTCTTCATCCATGGCAGCCTCCCAAAGCGAGTTTCCAGCAGCCTCAGAGTGTGACTGTGGATTTGAACCAAGTGTCATATAGCAATGTATGGGAAACAATGGTGCGGTGGTAGCCAGGGCTTGAGGAACCCCAAAAATCTGTGATCTAGTCCTTCTCACATCCGCAGGATCACCGGCTAGTTCACCCACATCTTGCAGGGTTTTCTCTACCCAAGTTGGCAGCTGAGTTGGAGCAGCCATGACCTACTCCTCATGATCTGAATCAGACCCAAGAGGCCTCTCTTATGGCTGCTCTGAAGTGCTTGAAGAAGTTTCTGACTCCTCCTCATCAGTGGCAACAAGCGGTTCCTCGGCAGGGTCTGTTGAAAAAACATGGAGTGATTCTTCTTCAAACTTCACACTTCGAGCTACAAGGAACTTTTCAGTGTGAGAGTTCACCAATCTATATCCTTTGACATTGTTAGGATATCAAGCAAAGATACATTCAACACTTTGAGGCTCCAAACCCTTCTTCTCATCTTTCAGAATGTGAGCCCATGCTCATGAACCAAAAATGTGAAAGTGCGACACTTTTGGTTTCTTATCGGTCCAACATTCAAATGGAGTGGTGAATTTGAGTGCTTTGTGAGGAATGCGGTTCTGAATGTATGCTACACAATTAATAGCTTCAGCCCATAGCTTAGGTTCTAATGATTTTGACTGTAGCATACAATTGGCCATCTCTTTTATCGACCGGTTTTTCCTCTCCGCGACACCATTCTGCTGTGGTGTATATTACACTATGTGTTGTAGTTGTATCCCTGCATCAATACAAAGTTGTTTCACATCTTTGTTGACATATTCCCCCATTATTAGTATGGAGTATCTTAATATTACACCCAGACTCATTCTCAGCAAGTGCTTTAAGTTCTGTAAGGCATTCAAATACTTCCGATTTTAATTTCAGAAAAAATACCCAAGTAAGGCGAGAGAAATCATCTATGAAAGTGAGTACATATCGAGCCTTACTGATTGAAGGATGCAGGAATGGTTTTGTGATGTCACTGTGAATCATCCCAAGAGGTGAAGAAGCTCTTTGTGCCTTCCCTCTTTCAAACTTTTGCTCCATATGCTTGCCAAGAATGCATCCTTGACATACATCGCTTGTGAATTTAATAGTGAGAAATCCTTCTACCATGTTTTCCTTGTTGAGTTGATGCGAGTACTTATAGTTTAGATGGCCAAATATTTCATGCCATAACCTACTAATATCGTTAGATTGTGACAGAAATACAGTGCTAATATATTTAGGAACAAAGTGGGAGAAGAAATACAAATGAGAACCGTGATCTACAATTCCATGTGCAAGCTGTGAGCCCATGGAAATGTCGATAATCACTATCGAGTCCAGAGTGAATTCCACCTTCCTTCTAGAGCCGAAATGAGTGATCTGATATATCGAGAGAAGATTTGCGGATAGCTAGGGAACATGAAGCACATTTGTGAAGCAGCCCCCTTCAAGGTCTACAATTCCTTCTCCGCACACCTTTGTAGGTGTGGCATCTCCCAAGTAAATTGGGGATCTGGTGCTTTCTTTGATGGAGGAAAATTCATCTTTTGATGCAGCCATATGGTTTGGTGTGTTATGCTCCTATACCAATAGGTATCATATTTCATGATTGACTGGTAAAATCCCAAATATGTTCATCCTTTCCATGTTGCAAAGGTTTCCATATTTTGAAAAGATCAAAAAAATTAAAAATGTAAAGAGGGTTTTCCCTAAAAGAAAGATCAAAGGGTAAAAAGAATGAAATGGTCAAGAGAAAAAAAGAAAAGAAATGAACCCCAAATAATGAAGACCATGAAAGTGTGCTATTCCAAAATCCCACTACTATTCTATTTTTGCAAATAATCTCATTGTGTGCAATTGGTTGACTCTTGCCACAGTTGATGGATGGCCAAACAACTTAATCTTGGCCAGTTCCTATTTGAATTTCTGGTTTTAGAGATAGAGAATAAAATCTGTCCAAACAGTTCAATCTTGGTAGATAAATAGCTAGGTGGAGAAGCAAAGGAGCTCAAATGTTAAATCTTAGCCCTTGGAAGAAATAAGGGCAGACTTAGATAGGATTGCATTCAAAAGAAAAGAAGAGAGTAAGGGTTTGCTAGTCCAAGTGCACCCATGGAAGAAGAAGAAAATGTTAGGTACAATAGGCTGGGTAGGTAGTTTTGGTGTTACAGGAGCATGCTTACGATCAATTTTTGTTTCTCAAGAGGTTCATTTTATTGATTTCATATACAATGGCAATTGTTTGGTTACAAGTCAAGTGATGCAAGTCTAACTTCCCCTCACACTTCTCCCAAAAACACTTACTAACCTCCCCCCAAGGATATTGAGATCTGCTCAATACTCCTAAATCACTCCATTTCATGAAGAGGCTTAAGTAAAATAACATTCTTGCCTTAGGCAAAGAAACCACATTTCTTGTGTAAAACCTCTGTTCTCTCCTAAGCCTAAGTTCTTGAACTTTATAACTTGGCGCTCACCCTTCATAGATCCATTGCGACCATTAACATTACTATATAAATCCCTATATTCCTCCCCCTGCCCGTATTCTATAAATATAAGAAAAGCCCCAAAATTTTATTATCCCCACCAGCGGCTAAATTATAGCCATATGTCAATATTTACAGGGGATTCAAGGTTTATCCGAAACCTGTGAATAACCCTATCAGCGACCTCGGGATTGATTAACCACCTAGGTTAATCAACAACCTTACCAAACCCTCCCGGCGCGCAAATATTCCAAAGCTAATTAACATGTGGTTAATTAATAGTTTAATCCCCCTGACAGCCAATCAAACCCACCCCAATATATTTAAGTCATTGTTTATATATGTGGGTCACCACGCGTAACCCTCAGCCACCTCAGACATCCGCCAACCATTCGATCTGGGCCCATTGATCAGACGACTCACAATCATATCGCGACACCCTTCCCTGCCGATCTTTATCGCCTAGGGATCCGGTGGTATTCCCGCCGTACTTGGGACACGCGGCGCCCTCCTGGAATGCTTGTGACCCCTTCACCCAAAACCACCTTAGCGCATAAGCGGTGCGGGCCGATACCACTTACCGCCCTCCCACTGACCCCGTCCACTTACGTCACCTCCACGTTATCACCACGTCAGCCTCCGTACCCTGAGTCATGACAAACCGTCATGTCCCGGTGACGTCATCCGACCAAAAAGTGCCAAAAGCCCCGCGAAGCCAATTTTTGATAAAAAAAACTCGTAAAATTGTCATTTTATTTCATTTTCATTCGTTGTTTTCACAAGACTATTGCATGCAAAATTACGTCTAGCAGCTGCAGAAGCTCTAGTCCGCCACTCGACCAAGCAAAGACCAGTCCCCTACTGCTCAACTCGTCAGTCCACCTGCCAATTGCACTCGTTCGCCTCCAAAACACAGGTATTTACCCCATCTCACCTCCTGAACCTGTGTTTTTGGTTTTCCTCTACAAAATTGTACCTATAGGAGCCAATTTTAAACTCAAGCAGTCCATAATTTCTATACCAACCCATCCAGAAAATGCTGTATTGCCCTTTTTCCACAGAAATTCAACCTCCAGCTTAAAAACACAAAAAATTGAACAATGGAAGCCTCGGTGGCCCTCAATGTTGCGCCTCTCAATGCACCTCATGCAGACCAGCATCATTTACCCTTGGCTGACAGAGATTTCCAAATAAAAGACCCAATTGGTTGCCAAAATCATCTTCATACTTTTTGCCTAACCAGAAATAGTCATTTGAACAATTCTGATATCTATGGAATATGGGAATCCAATCTCCCCAAGTACTACCTTCCCTCAGTCAATATATTCCCAGATATTATTCGCCACCGCTGTGCCAATTATGACCTTGTCAGTAAAGCAGTTATCTCTCCATCACAAACTGTCCTTTTCTACATAACTGCTGACTCTATCAATGAAATGTTGCACTTCCTTCCAGCTCAGCCTCTTGGTCCTCTTTCCATGGGATTCCTGCTTGAGTAAGGCTCTCAACTGTCCAGTGTAGAAATAGCCCGGATTGCTAAGTTATTCATGAAACCAGAATGCCAGCCCCAAGGCCCACCTCCTTATTTATATGTCTCCTTCAATGAGACTGGAAGAATTCTTCTCGACATGATATCAGTAATCTTGGGATTCAGGTCCAGTGAATTTGTGGATGAGATGGTCTTGGTTATGTTATCCACCTTTACTCCAGGGAAGCCCCCTGCTATTAAGTATGACTATGCCTCTTTCATTTCTGACAAAATCCATGGTAAATTTATGAAATTGGAAAGAGAAGGAGTGTTTAAATACACAAGTTTCATATACCATCTGCCATTGTATTATCACCCAGACATTTTTTATATTTCCCATCAAGAAATTGGATGCCAAAGGAGAGAGGAGGTCTGTAATCTTTTGGACCTCAGTCTTCCACAGAACTGTTGAATCCCCTTATACCTACTGTGAATTTATTAACCTGTTTATACATCCAGCCTCCACTCTGTTGATAGGAGCTCCTCCTCCTAGGCTCTCTGGTGACATAAGGAAGATTTTACAGCTCTCCAAGAACTAGAGGATAGGTGACTGGTACTTCTACCAGGATCACACTGAAATTAGGATATATGGCTGTGAGTTGTGCCCTTATAAGCTGCCCAAATATGTGCCCATGAGACTGTTTGCTCTGGAGTATTTCAGGCAACTTATTAATGCAGATTTAACTCACTTTTGCAATGTGAAGAAAAAAGCTCAGTTGAGGATAAGGAACCAGCTAGGCCCTTTTATCATTAACAAGAGAGAAGCATGGGAAGATGTTGATAAAATATTAGGGGAAGACCTTAAATTGAATAAAAGCTTCTGGTGGCTACCATATGACCCAAATGGCTTTATAAGTGAAAGAAAAGTAAAAAATTGGTTGTCAACTTACACACATCATAGGATCCCTGAAGTAGAACAATATGCCAATCAGGATGAGTGGATAGAGCGTACATTAGTAGAAGAACTTACTCGGCAACAAAAAATGGAACAAGCTATGAAAGATTTAGAAAAGACCCTTGACTTGGACTCTTTGGACAGGTATCTTTCAAGTTGCCTCAGCAAGCCGGAGTGGGTACATCTTTTGCTGGGACTTCACAGCAACCTATACAAGGGGCCAACACACCAGTTTCAGGTTCTTCAAAGGGCAAGGAAGTGGCAAGCACAGGGCAGCAAGAAATGACTGATCAACCGGAGAAAATTCCTCCAGTGCAGACCAAAGCAGCAAAGATTCTTGCACTACAGACTCCTCTAAATGAGGAAAAATGTAAGAAAATGGACAGAGAAGAGGCCACACCCATCAGTGGACCTGCAGAACAGCCAGGTGCAAAAAGGCAAAGACTGGATCCTCTATCTGAAGAGGAAATCATTCAAGAAACAATAGAAAGCCTAAGAGGTGAGAGGGCAATCAGCCCACAGACCTCCCCAGTGATAGACACACCAACCAGCTCACACAGGTAGAAGCTGGAAAGGCAGCATAGTGTGGACGTTTCATCCACAAAGCCACCAAGCAGGCAGACCTCTGATGTCAAAAGAACATTCACAGAGATAAAGGATAGAAATGATCCCTTGAGGTTGCAAATTTATGACCAATATCTTAAGATGGCCCCCACAAAACAACAAAGATTGATGTCAGCATATGACATTAAGGAGGGCAAAATGATCATGAGCTACTTCAAGCCCAAGGTGCTGCAACCACAATCGGCAGCTGATTATATCCGGACAAATCTGGAGGTCTTGGCCAAAGACATTCATCCAATAGACCAGATTGAGCTGCACAAATAGAGTGGAGAGATGGTGTATTCCACACTAGCTAACAAAGCAACGTTGGCTCATAAATTGCAAAACTCATTGGAGAACACCTCTACTCAGTTAGATTTAGAGAAAGCTTCTTCTCTAGCAAAAGAAAACAGGATAAAATCCTTGGAGGATATTATCATTGAACTGGGGCATGATCCCAAAGATGCCAAAGGCATAAAAGCGCTAATGAGGAAGAAGGAAGAGGACATTGCTGCCCTCAGAAAAAAACTCAAAATGCCTCCTTCTATGCATCCACAAACAACAGATTTTGTACAACAAAGATTCGAAGAGGACATAATGGACCTGCTCATGAGGCTAAATGAGAGATTGGGTGAGACAGAGCAGGCCTTCGAGAAAGCACTACAAGAAAAGTAGGGATTTTCGACCTCCCAGCCACCTGAAGTAACTCCAATAGTCACAACTGCCCCTCCCACAGTTATAACAATAGTCCCTCCCGCTGTCCTAGCATCAACTGCAGAAATCACCACAAGTACCTCAGCAACAGCAACAGCAACAGCACCAGGCAGCAGTACAGCTATGACCACAGAGCAACTGATAAAAGCCATGAAGGAGTTGAAACTCCAAGTATCTGAATTGAAGCAAGTCAAAGAAAAACTGGCAAAGATTGAGCAAAGCTATGATAAATCCAAAATTTCTGCGGCAGAAAAAACAATGGAAGTCAAAGCATTGGAGAACAAGGTAAGAGACTTAGAAAAAGATCTCTCTCTGCATAAGCCTCTGGCAGAAATCAGCGGAATTTTGTGGACCAACATCATTCAATCACTTAGTGCTGTATGGAGGTCTATTCAGACCATTTATGAACAGATTGATTTGATAGGAGTAGCCCAAGTGGAAATTCAGAAAACCAGAGCCTTATTGGGACAGATGCCTGAGCAAGCTAACAGGCTAATCCATTTTTTGAATACCAAGACCAGTGAAGAACTACAAGCAGTTGATATCAGAGATAGAACAGGTACCATTTTGGATATTAAGAGAGTTCTAACCATAAGAACTCTGATGCAAAACTTGGACAGAATATGCCAGGACATGCAGGAAGAAATTGATTCTTTCACAGAAAAATTTACAGTCCTCAATCAAAGAGGTTTGCCAAGTCCTTTGGGAGATAATGATCATTTGATGAAGCACAAGGACTATGTACATAAATTAAATACATTTTCTGTCGATCAAGCTAGTGCATCTTCAAGTACTTCAGCAGAAAAAGCACTTCCATCTGGCCAGTCCCTTTTATGACAGCCTGGAAAATCTATTTTACATAGAGCATGAGGTGAAGCATCTGTTCACCATCCCTCCTAGCTTCTACAGGTACACAAAGACTGATGAAGCTTAAAAAAAGCTGTAGAGACATAAAATACCAGGACCAAAATGGTGGCAGAACATGCTAGAGATCCTGTAAAACTTATCGTTAGTCAAATCAAAATTGTGCATCATCTGCTATAAATACGCAGAACAGAAATGAACCACGGTCATGCCAGATCAACGCGTATAACATCAACATTAAAGAAAGTCCAGCCAATGTAGAAAATCATCACAAAGGATGAGTGGAAGACAGCTGAGAAACCAAATTGCAGCATCTACCTCCAGTACACCTCATAAAGACAGATCAACCAGCGCAGCATGAATTTATTGCATGTATTTATTGTCTCCCTGTTTTCGAGAATGTTTGTCTCTATCTATGTAAAATAAACATTAATTGTGAGCAGATATTTATTTCCATCAGATATTTTGCATAATATCTTGACATTTTTTTATAAATACCCCCTCAGACGAAGTATTTGGGGTTGGTTGATTGGGATACATTCTCAGACTTTGCTATAATTCTGGACTTTTGGAATAAAAGGTTGTTGCAACCATTTTGTTAAGTTTACTGGATGAAGCACTGATGCTTATGACCATGTTGCAGAATTCTTGAATTGTTTTATGGATCAATAAGTCTCTTCTAATTTATGTCTTACAGTTTCTGTGTTTATTATATCATCTATATTTCGCGATCTAAATAATAGAGAAAAAGAATAACCCAGAATTTGATTGTTTGCACTCTGTGTTCAATCTCTGTTATTATTAATGTTTTCTTCAGAATTAGCATAAATAGTGAATTCTTAATTGCTCCTGCCTCCCGTGGTTCTTTCATCTTGAATATTATTTAAGGAACTCTTAATTGCTCCTTAACAATAATCGTCCATTTTCCCTCTATCAAACATGATGAAGCATTCCTAGTTTCCCTTCACCCATTGACTCCATTCCATCAAATTTCAGCCTCTAAATTGTTCCATATTCGAGTACCTTGCTCTGTGATAAATCCTCTGATAAGAAACTTAACCCAGGAAGCCATCCTTCTTTGACTCCATCATGCCCAATGGATTGAAATGTTTCAGTTTTACCTCACTGTTCTATTGAGTCCCCATCCTTCCAACCAAACTCAAAACCAAAACCTTTGCACTTCATAACTAGCCTAATACACCCTAAAACAAAGCTAAATTATAAAGAGAGAGCCCTCTCTGGATGCAGATTAGCTAGAATCTATATCTAAAAGATTGGTCTGTGGTTACCTCGGCCGTATTCCCTTTCTTACAACTTTTGGGAACAACCTGAGTGATAACATCATTGGCGACTCCACTGGGGACCTGAATAATTGTTTGTTATTGTTGCTTATCTTTTCTAAACTACAGATGGAGCCTGAAGTTGGCTAGGTAGCCTTTGAAACTGCTTTTTCTATGCAATCGTGGAGTAAATAAAAGCTACTTCAGTCTATCTCTAGTCTAGTTTTAGGCTTTGAACAGCTGTCTCAAATACTTGATCAGTTCCCTGTTGCAATAGATCTTTAGGAAAATTCAAAACTCCCATATTTTAAAACTTCCTTCAAGACACTGTTAAAGTTGTATCATTCAAATATTTCAAGAAAAACCAAAAATATACTTAGAAGCTGGCTCCAAAGAAGAAGATATGTTACACTAGATCAAATCCAGATCCAAATCCCCCACCTGTGTTTCAAAATCCTAATTTGATTCCCAAGAACCTTAGAAGCCAACATAACCTAATCCAATATGATCTTACTCCCGGAAAAGCACCAGTCCTTTCTGCCATTACTGTTGCTTCTCCTAGTTCACCATCAGCACTTCAAACCATCTTTTCCACTCCCCCATCCACAGCACATATTTCAACTGTTATCCCTGCTTTTCTGGCTATTACACTTATCTCTGTAAATATGGTAAACCGATATGCTCCCCTACAATTAACTCCAAATCTAGGGGCTATGCCTCAAGATTATCAAAGCAAGATCACTTATTTTGATGGTACTGGCACTTACACAGCTCAACAACACACCAAGAAAATGATGGATTATTTTGAAAACTATGAGATTGACGATGATGATGTAAGAACGAAAATCTTTGTCGAAAGCTTAACTGGAGATGTTAGAACCTGGTTTAGAGCACTCCCTGCAAACACTATCAATGATACAGAAGCCCTTTATCAGACTTTCTTGAACAGATGGGAAAAGAAGAAAGATCCTCTCCACATTTTATCAGAATATTAAAACTTAAAGAGAGGTCCACAAGGAACTGTTCAAGACTATTGCACTAGATTTAACAATGTATACAATGCTATTCCTCAGAATCTTAGACCTCCACCAGACTTGGCCTTAATCAAATTTCCTGATGGATTTGACTCTGACATGGCATACCAGCTTAGGGAAAGAGCTCCTCAAAGCCTAGAAGACATGCAAAGTATAGCTGTCAGTGTTGAGGCCAACCTGATTTCTAAACGAGCTCGGGCTAGGGCTGAAAGGAGGATACCCATCAAAGAAGAAACTTCTGCCTTTGAGCAAAAATTAGATGCTATCATTAAAGGAATGGATAGACTTGGTGATAGAGTAGAAACAATTGAAAGAAAATCCCCTTGGGATGGTCAACCGAACAACATGGTAAGAAACCCAAATTTCAGAAAAATAAGAATCCCAATACTGGAAAGGCTGGGCCTGACCAAAACATTAGACCTCCATTCCAAGAAAACAATGTTGAAGCTTCAACTTCTAGTGAACCAACAGAAGACACTCAAATTAACTTAATGGGGCTTAACAGTGAACAAAATTTTTTCTTAACCCAAGAAGACCAAGAGGCTCACACTCTGAATTAGTTCCAAATCCAATCAGGGGAATCATTTGATTTTAGGGAGGGATATGACACAACCATCTATGAAGTCCACAAGCAATATAATCTGAGAAGTCGGAGAATAGATGTCCCTAATAGCAATAAACAGAAAGAAACTAAGCAACCTACCAAAGCCAAAATCAAGAACCCTCATATACTAACTCCTCCTAATGTAGTTCCCAACCCAAACAATCCAACAATTGAAGATGTTTCAGATAACCAACAACCTAATAAATAGTCTTCAGCTTCCTTTCCTTCCAAAGAAATTGTGAAACAACCTCCAAGAATGGACATACAAGCAACCTCAGCCCCCAACACTACTCCTGATAAAGGAAAAAGCATTGAAAAAACAACAGAAAAAGAAAATCCCACTGCCCGAAATGAAAGAATTCAAACGGAAAAACCTTTCAACCTTGAGACCAAAATAGGAAAGTTGAAGATAGCAATTCCATTGTCATAATTGGCTAAGCATGATGTCTATAGAGAACAAGTCAGTAGATCACTTCAAATTTTAGAAAACAGAGATGCAGTAAATGTCCTTGATGACCAACCAGAATTAATTTTTGGTCTTGAAGTAAATGATAAAGTAGTAGATGGAGGGGTTCCTCCTTTCTATGTAAGTCTGAATATTCATGACAAAATACTGCACAATGCAATGTTTGATTCTGAAGCTTCCCATAATTTAATGCCCAAATCTGTAATGGAAAAGTTGGACCTAGATATCACCAGACCATACAAAGACTTGTTCTCTTTTGATTCAAGCGAGGTCGTATGTCTAGGATTGATCAAATATTTATGTGTATCACTAGTTCAATACGCTGCCAAGACAATTTTAATGGATGTAGTGGTAGCTGACATTCCACCAAAATATGGCATGTTGCTGTCCAGATCTTGGGGAGAAAAGCTCCAGGGATCTTTACAGTTGGACATGTCCTATGCCACCGTTTCAGTATTTGGCCAGACAAAGAGATTGTACTATGAAACTCTAATGAAATACGTGGTCAGCAGCCAGGAGAAACCTCAGAATTTTCCCATCTATTCCATGCATTCTAATATGGATTCCTTCATCCTATACAACACTGAAATTCACCCTTCAATTGATGAGAAGGTTTTAGCATTAGCACAAGAAGAAATCATAAATGTAAAATCTAGTGGTTAGATTCAAGAAATTTATGTCAACAATAGTATATCAAGCATACAAGGGAAACCGCATGAAACTAAAAATCCAAATCTCCCTAATGAACAGATTTCTAAGACTCCTGACACTAGCTATAATCACAAAATCCTTTGGTACTTGGAGTTTGATGGATCTGTCAATAAGCTAGGAGTAGGGGCAAGAATTTGGATACATAATATGGAAAATGATCATGCTGAAGGATATGCATATAGGTTGAATTTTAGATGCACTAATAACATGGCTGAATATGAAGCCCTCTTGCTAGGACTCAAATTGATCAAAACTCTAGAGGCAGTTAGGGTATCAATTTTGGGAGACTCTTATTTAGTTATTCAACAAATGAAAGGAAACTTCCTCACAAATGATCTCAGATTAAGGTCTTATAGAGGGGCAGCAATTGAAATACTTAATACCTTTCTAGAAACACAACTTGCTAAAATTCCAAGGAAACGCAATTTGCATGCTCACAGTTTGGCAACATTTTCCGGCACTTGTAAACTGCCATTCGAGCCTAATCATCACTTCACAGCTGAAATTAAACACAGGCCAACTGTACCAGACAATGTAAAAAACTGGCAAGTGTTTGACAATGACACTTAGATTAATAATTTCCTGACCCTAAAAGAAGAATTCTCCAACACTAATATAGACACAGGCACCATTTGTGAAGTTGATCAAATAGACAAAGTTGAAACATGCATTTCAGCTGAAATAGCAACTCAAATATTACATCCAACAAAATTTACCAACAAAGAGTTGCAAGAGCTTAAAGAAATGGACTTTGATGAAACAATTGGAGCAGAATCTGAAGTTATTGATTTAAAGGACAATTTTTTGCCCACAGGATTAACTCCTCTGGAAGACATTTTTGATTCTAATGATATTCCAAGGAAACCCAAAATGCAACCATTAAACGCAGACATTCAAGACTGTAAAATAGGGACTGATCAAAATCCTAAAATGATAAAATTGTCCAAAGCATTGCCTCCTGACCAAAAGCTCAAATATATTGAACTGTTCAAAGAATTTCAGGACGTTTTTGCTTGGAGCTATGAAGATCTCAAATCCTATGATACTTATGTGATTCAACATACCATACCCCTCAAAGAAAATCAAAAACCTTTCAAGCAAAAACTCAGAAGGGTCAACCCTGTACTCCTCCCTCTAATTGAAAAAGAAGTCAAAAGAATGTATAAAGCTGGAATAAATGCACCCATTGGATTTTCAGAATGGGTCTGTAATTTAGTGCCCACTAGGAAGAAAACAGGAGAAATCGGACTGTGTGTTGATTTCAGGAATCTAAACAAAGTCTCTTTAAAAGACCACTACCCCTTACCTAAGATGGACAAAATTTTGCAAAGGGTAGTAGGTGCCTCTAGAATTTCACTGCTAGATGGGTTTTCAGGCTTCAACCAGATTTTAGTTCACCCTGATGATCAAGAAAAGACTTCTTTTACAACTCCATGGGGAAATTTCAAATATGTGAAAATGCCATTTGGACTCAAAAATGCAAACGCAACCTTCCAACGTGCAATGGACATAGATTTTTCCAAAGAAATTCATGATTTTCTAGTCATATACTTAGATGATCTCACTGTGTTTTCCAAATCAGATCAGAAGCACCTAGAGCATCTGAGACAAGTGTTTTTAACCTGCAGAAAATATGGTATATCATTGAATCCAAAGAAGTCATTATTCGGCCTAGAAGAAGGCAAATTTCTGGGTCACATAATCTCAAGAGATGGCATCAAAATTGATCCTGACCGAACACAAGCCATTTTCCAAATACCACATCCCAGAAATGTCAAAGAAATCCAAGCTTTCCTAGGGAAAATTATTTTTTTTAAGAAGATTCATACCCAACTTGGCTGAGTTAATTAGATTGTTGAATAATATGCTGAAAAAAGATTCCAAGTTCAAATGGACAGTAGAAGCCAAACAGGCATTTGAAGAAATCAAGACAGCTTTAACGAAAACTCCAGTCCTTACAAGCCCAAAATTTGACAAAGACTTCATGATATTTTCATTTGCATCAAAACACACTATTGCTACTGTTTTACTATAGAAAGATGATCAAGGATGTGAAAAACCCATAGCCTTCTTTAGCAAAGCACTAAGGGATGCACCTCTAAAATACCCAATCATGGAAAAACAAGCTTATGCACTTGTGAAAGCCATCAAAGATTTCAGAGTCTATGTACTATACTCTTATATAATAGCTTATGTGCCAAGCACTGTTGTCAAAGATATCCTGAGCCAAGAGGGGATTGAAGGCAAAAGAGGTAAATGGATTGCTACTATATTAGAAACAATGTAAATTTTGAAACGGGAACTATAAACTCAAAATGGGAACTCTGGCCAAAAAATCCCGAAAAAAACATTAAAAACAGTGCTAAAAAAGAAAAGTGTGTATACTGGAACGATGATTTTATTTTTTAGGGGTCAATTTTGAACATGTTTTAAAAATGGCAGTGACTACGAAATTTATATGAAATTTTCGTGCAAAATATAACTTCAAAATGAAAAAGTGATGATACTGGAACGATGATTTTTTTTTAGGGTCAATTTTCAACTTTTTTAAAAAATGCTAGTAAAACCAAATTTTTATGTGCCAAACAAAGTTGTTTATGAGGAAAAAAACACATTAATGTTTTTGGTAGAATATAATTTTTCTTTCCTAGGTATAAATTCAACATGTTTTCAACCATTACATGCCATGGTTATTACACCTAAACATAGATGGACAAATTTACCATATCACATCAAGCACATTTCCCTGGTTATCCTTATTTTAATTTTGAGCATGAAAAATTCATAGGAGGCCAGGATTTCGCTAAAAAGAGGAACTAGAGTCAGATTACAGTGAATCTCCTCTAATGACCCTCGCTAAACTGATCACCCTCTCCATAAAATATGTTCACAAAAAGTTCACAGGGAATCCCATAAGCAAGTTTCATTTGTTCTAAAGCAACTCAATTACACCTCAAGAACCTTATTACTCCCTCATAAATTTGTTCCCAAGAAATGAAGGTAGCATAACTTCATTTGGTATCAATAAATCCCGAGGAATCATTTGATTTTAGGGAGGGATATGACACAACCATCTATGAAGTCCACAAGCAATATAATCTGAGAAGCCAGAGAATAGATGTCCCTGATAGCAATAAATAGAAAGAAACTAAGCAACTTACCAAAGCCAAAATCAAGAACCCTCATATACTAACTCCTCCTAATGTAGTTCCCAACCCAAACAATCCGAAAATTGAAGATGTTTCAGATAACCAACAACCTAATAAACAATCTTCAACTTCCTTTCCTTCCAAAGAAATTGTGAAAGAACCTCCAAGAATTGACATACAAGCAACCTCAGCCCCCAACACTACTCCTGACAAAGGAAAAAGCATTGAAAAAACAACAGAAAAAGAAAATCTCACTGCCCGAAATGAAAGAATTCAAACGTAAAAACCTTTCAACCTTGAGACCAAAATAGGAAAGTTGAAGATAGCAATTCCATTGTCAGAATTGGCTAAGCATGATGTCTATAGAGAACAAATCAGTAGATCACTTCAAATTTTAGAAAACAGAGATGCAGTAAATGTCCTTGATGACCAACCAGAATTAATTTTTGGTCCTGAAGTAAATGATAAAGCAGTAGATGGAGGGGTTCCTCCTTTCTATGTAAGTCTGAATATTCATGACAAAATACTGCACAATGCAATGTTTGATTCTGAAGCTTCCCATAATTTAATGCCCAAATCTGTAATGGAAAAGTTGGACCTAGATAACACCAGACCATACAAAGACTTGTTCTCTTTTGATTCAAGCGAGGTCATATGTCTAGGATTGATCAAAGATTTATGTGTATCACTAGTTGAATACGCTGCCAAGACAATTTTAATGGATTTAGTGGTAGCTGACATTCCACCAAAATATGGCATGTTGTTGTCCAGATCTTGGGGAGCAAAGCTCCAGGGTTCTTTACAGTTGGACATGTCCTATGCCACCATTTCAGTATTTGTCCAGACAAAGAGATTGTACTGTGAAACTCTAAAGAAATGCGTGGTCAGCAGCCAGGAGAAACCTCAGAATTTTCCCATCTATTCCATGCATTCTGATATGGACTCCTTCATTCTATACAACACTGAAATTCACCCTTCAATTGATGAGAAGGTTTTAGCATTAGCACAAGAAGAAATCATAAATGTAAAATCTAGTGGTTAGATTCAAGAAATTTCTGTCAACAATAGTATATAAAGCATACAAGGGAAACCACATGAAACTGAAAATCCAAATCTCCCTAATGAACAGATTTCTAAGACTCCTGACACTAGCTATAATCACAAAATCCTTTGGTACTTGGAGTTTGATGGATCTGTCAATAAGCTAGGAGCAGGGGCAAGAATTTGGATACATAATATGGAAAATGATCATGCTGAAGGATATGCATATAGGTTGAATTTTAGATGCACTAATAACATGGCTGAATATGAAGCCCTCTTGCTAGGACTCAAATTTATCAAAACTCTAGAGGCAGTTAGGGTATCAATTTTGGGAGACTCTAATATAGTTATTCAACAAATGAAAGGAAAATTCCTCACAAATGATCTCAGATTAAGGTCTTATAGAGGGGCAGCAATTGAAATACTTAATACCTTTCTAGAAACACAACTTGCTAAAATTCCAAGGAAACACAATTTGCATGCTCACAATTTGGCAACCTTTTCCGGCACTTGTAAACTCCCATTCGAGCCTAATCATCACTTCACAGCTAAAATTAAACACATGCCAACTGTACCAGACAATGTAAAAAACTGGCAAGTGTTTGACAATGACACTTAGATTAATAATTTCCTGACCCTAAAAGAAGAATTCTCCAGCACTAATATAGACACAGGCACCATTTGTGAAGTTGATCAAATAGACAAAGTTGAAACATGCATTTCAGCTGAAATAGCAACTCAAATATTACATCCAACAAAATTTACCAACAAAGAGTTGCAAGAGCCTAAGGAAATGGACTTTGATGAAACAATTGGAGCAGAATCTGAAGTTATTGATTTAAAGGACAATTTTTTGCCCACAGGATTAACTCCTCTAGAAGACATTTTTTATTCTAATGATATTCCAAGGAAACCCAAAATGCAACCATTAAACGTAGACATTCAAGACTGTAACATAGGGACTGATCAAAATCCTAAAATGATAAAATTGTCCAAAGCATTGCCTCCTGACCAAAAGCTCAAATATATTGAACTGTTCAAAGAATTTCAGGACGTTTTTGCTTGGAGCTATGAAGATCTCAAATCCTATGATACTTATGTGATTCAACATACCATACCCCTCAAAGAAAATCAAAAACCTTTCAAGCAAAAACTCAGAAGGGTCAACCCTGTACTCCTCCCTCTAATTGAAAAAGAAGTCAAAAGAATGTATAAAGCTGGAATAAATGCACCCATTAGATTTTCAGAATGGGTCTCTAATTTAGTGCCCACTAGGAAGAAAACAGGAGAAATTGGACTGTGTGTTGATTTGAGGAATCTAAACAAAGTCTCTTTAAAAGACCACTACCCCTTACCTAAGATGGACCACATTTTGCAAAGGGCAGTAGGTGCCTCTAGAATTTCACTGCTAGATGGGTTTTCAGGCTTCAACCAAATTTTAGTTCACCCTGATGATCAAGAAAAGACTTCTTTTACAACTCCACGGGGAAATTTCAAATATGTGAAAATGCCATTTGGACTCAAAAATGCAAACGCAACCTTCCAACGTGCAATGGACATAGATTTTTCCAAAGAAATTCATGATTTTCTAGTCATATACTTAGATGATCTCATTGTGTTTTCCAAATCAGATCAGAAGCACCTAGAGCATCTGAGACAAGTGTTTTTAACCTGCAGAAAATATGGTATATCACTGAATCCAAAGAAGTCATTATTCGGCCTAGAAGAAGGCAAATTGCTGGGTCACATAATCTCAAGAGTTGGCATCAAAATTGATCTTGACCGAACACAAGCCATTTTACAAATACCACATCCCAGAAATGTCAAAGAACTCCAAGATTTCCTAGGGAAAATTATTTTTTTTAAGAAGATTCATACCCAACTTGGCTGAGTTAATTAGATTGTTGAATAATATGCTGAAAAAAGATTCCAAGGTCAAATGGACAGTAGAAGCCAAACAGGCATTTGAAGAAATCAAGACAGCTTTAACGAAAACTCCAGTCCTTACAAGCCCAAAATTTGACAAAGACTTCATGATATTTTCATTTGCATCAAAACACACTATTGCTACTGTTTTACTATAGAAAGATGATCAAGGATGTGAAAAACCCATAGCCTTCTTTAGCAAAGCACTAAGGGATGCACCTCTAAAATACCCAATCATGGAAAAACAAGCTTATGCACTTGTGAAAGCCATCAAAGATTTCAGAGTCTATGTACTATACTCTCATATAATAGCTTATGTGCCAAGCACTGTTGTCAAAGATATCATGACCCAAGAGGGGATTGAAGGAAAAAGAGGTAAATGGATTGCTACTATATTAGAAACAATGTAAACTTTGAAACGGGAACTATAAACTCAAAACGGGAACTCTGGCCAAAAAATCCCGAAAAAACATCAAAAAAAGTGCTAAAAAACAAAAGTGTGTATACTGGAACGATGATTTTATATTTTAGGGGTCAATTTTGAACATGTTTTAAAAATGGCAGTGACTACGAAATTTATATGAAATTTTTGTGAAAAATATAGCTTCAAAATGAAAAAGTGATGATACTGGAACGATGATTTTTTTTTTTAGGGTCGATTTTCAACTTTTTTAAAAAATGCTAGTAAAACCAAATTTTTATGTGCCAAACAAAGTTGTTTATGAGGAAAAAAACACATTAATGTTTTTGGTAGAATATCATTTTTCTTTCCTAAGTATAAATTCAACATGTTTTCAACCATTACATGCCATGGTTATTAAACCTAAACATAGATGGACAAATTTACCATATCACATCAAGCACATTTCCCTGATTATCCTTATTTTAATTTTGAGCATGAAAAATTCATAGGAGGCCAGGATTTCGCTAAAAAGAGGAACGGGAGTCAGATTACAGTGAATCTCCTCTAATGACCCTCGCTAAACTGATCACCCTCTCCATAAAATATGTTCACAAAAAGTTCACAAGGAATCCCATAAGCAAGTTTCATCTGTTCTAAAGCAACTCAGTTACACCTCAAGAACCTTATTACTCCCTCATAAATTTGTTCCCGAGAAATGAAGGTAGCATAACTTCATTTGCTATCAATAAATCCCAAACCTAGATGCCAGAGGATTTTCTCTCAAGAATGAAATAATTGGAAAAAACAAGCAAGTTCCCAGAAGATAACTCTAGTGTCAATCACAATCCTAATAATGCATCATCAGTGAAATCATACCCCACATGTAGGGAGAATATGATGAGCTACCTACGACCACTCGATTTACTTTGATTAGAGTATCTAAGGCCATAATAATAATATATTTTAATTTCTTTCCAAACCTTTAAAGGAAGGTCACTGTCACTGTCATCTTATGAACCACAATAATAACTTTGATGGCATTTTAAATATAGTTACATGGTATTTTGTGTTTGTCTTATTTTGTTGCAGGTGACTCATGAGGAGCACATGGACACTAATACCACAATGGGAAACACAACCAAAATGAGCAAACTAAGTTTGGACCTCCATTAACATCAATTACCACTGAGAAAGGATTACATTTATCAAATTCACTGCAAATATCTTAACAACAGCATAAAAATATCTCCCTTGGAAACAATTCTAAAAAGTCAATTAGGTCAAGAATTTACACCCAATATAAGGAGACACCCCTATTAATATGGTTATTCAGTGCATTGCTTCCCCCACTATTATCAATTAGATGTTACCCATCCTCATATCTAAATAAAAGAAAAGGGAGAAATAAAATAAATGAAAAGCACCCCAATGGGGGAAGTAATGAGGGATATAAAAACCTTTTATGGGACTATGAACATCTAGTTGGTAGTAAATGCTTATTATTTCATTGTGGTGATTTCATCGTAGACATGGAAACTCATTAATATTGGAAGAATACTTTTAGAAATCCTTGAGTCATATTTAAGGAGTCAATAATAACCCTAATGACTTCACAACACACCCTATTACCAACTATCTTATATCTAACATTGACTTCACAACACACCCTATTACCAACTATCTTATATCTAACATTGACTTCACAACACACCCTATTACCAACTATCTTATTTCTAACATTGACTTCACAACACACCCTATTACCAACTATCTTATATCTGACATTTAGTCATTAATTTGATTATTTACTTATTATTCAGTTATATAATTATATCATATTATGTTTGATCCTAAATCAAATGTTTATCAGAGTGAGGAAAAGATACTCCAAACAATACTCACCCCAAACTACAGTAAATAAATAGGAAACCTACATGAATAAAACAAAACTACAATGCAATTTAATTGATCAAAATAAAATAAAACTACAATGCAATTTAACTCATCAAAATAAAACAAAACTACCTTACAATTAGATTGAAAGTACAGTTGCTTTCCTCTTACAATTTTATTGAAACTCCACGTCCAATACTAATGGTGAAACTAAAATAAAAATACATTGGAAGTTGTAAAATTACATACATATTAAACTACAACCTTGAATGGAGACACTGCAATAATTTAATAATCTAAGCATAATCTAAACCTAATCTAAACCAATGCCTTGGAAGTGTCTTAAAAAATACTTTAAAATGCCTTGTGGAAGGTCCTAGCTCTCGGACATACTTGGATGCATAAGATTAAAAATGGAAAGAAAAAGGACGTATCCTCTTTCATGGGAGTTTATTACTCACATTCACCCAAAAAGAATAAAATTGGAAAAGAATAGTAAAAAATTACACCCAAGCAAATAAAAAAAAAACAATAAGGGAACATGGAGTAAGAGAGAAAACCCATCTATGGACCATCTATGGAAAATATTTGAAAACTAATGAAAAATCTATGGATCATCCATAGAAGATGTAACAACAAGTCTAGCTCCAGTGAGAGACCCAGAGGGTCGGTGAACTAAAAATTAGTGTGGTAGTGAAAATAGAATTCTTAAAGAGAAAATTAAGTCAATTGAGTTATACTTCTCAAGGGATGCGTTCACACAAAGGGCCAACTGAAGTGAACAATGATAGAGAGGGTTTTGCAATTTACAATCACGGAAAGTGAAAGCAATGCCCAATTTAAATTTAACATGAATAAACTATAGGTCCCATAGGAGAAATTGCAATATATGCCTTTCAAGTAAAGAGAGTGCAACCTGTATTAAATGAAAAATTTGCGCTAACAGTTGACACTGCAGTAGCTGTTTTTCCACTACTATTCTGAAGTCTGCATTCAATCACTGTAAATAAGCCACATTCAGGTGTCATGTGATAAATAAATTGGGACTTCATAGAATACTTTTAGCCTGTGTTGTAACCGACCTCACTGTACTGTTTTTAATAACTAGATTACTCTCTTTACTGGTATCTGGTGTCCTATTACTTCACCTGAGATCTGGGTGGTGGTGCGATTCTGAGAATCGCCCCATCACCTTAGTTTCTTAAATTGACGACAGGATTATCGCACCACCTGAGATCTATGTGTATTCCCTTTTGTAAACATTTTAGGTAGAACAAATTTATTTTACAAATACAATTACAGTGATATGAAAAGCAACTCAGTTTTTTCAGGTTGTGCCCACGATATCAGAATGTTGTGAATTTAAAATAACATAAATTCTAGTAATTTATATTGGATAGAGTAGGATAAAAATGATCCAAAATCTCACCCTTGGTAAACGATCCCAGCTAAAAATTGCAGTGGTTTTCGTAGTTCCACACTATCAGCATTCCAATTCAGTTTTCCCCGTGCCCTTAGGAGTTTTGAGGGTTTCTAGATCAACCCAGAACCTTGAAAATATGTAAATGCATCATATGGAATGAAACTTGAATTCTCTTGCAATATTGGCAATTTATGGTATTGAAAAGGCCACGATACAATATAAGTGGATTAGAAATAAGGGAGAAGTTAGTTTCACAATGCTTTGAGAGTATTATATGGACACTATTCATTTCTTTCATTATTTCAGGATTTTGCATGGTTCTTTGTGCTTTTCGCTCTGAAGAAAAGAGAGTGCAACCTGTATTAAATGAAAAATTTGCGCTAACAGTTGACACTACAGTAGCTATTTTTCCACTATTGTTCTCAAGTCTACATCTAATCACTGTAAATAAGCCACATTCAGGTCTCAGGTGATAAATAAATTGGGACTTCGGAGAATACTTTTAGCCTGTGTTGTAACCGACCTCACTGTACTGTGTTTAATAACTAGATTACTCTCTTTACTGGTATCTGGTGTCCTATTACTTCACCTGAGATATGGGTGGTGGGGCGATTCTGAGAATCACCTCGCCACCACCCCGCTACCAGTGGTGGTGGCGGGGCGATTCTCACAATCGCCCCACCACCTTAGTTTTTTAAATTGACGACAGGATTATCGCACCACCTGAGATCTACGTGTATTCCCTTTTGTAAACGTTTTAGCATAACAAATTTATTTTACAAATACAATTACAGTGATATGAAAAGCAACTCAGTTTTTTCAGGTTGTGCCCACGATATCAGAATGTTGTGAATTTAAAATAAAATAAATTCTAGTAATTTATATTGGATAGAGTAGGATAAAAATGATCCAAAATATCACCCTTGGTAAACGATCCCAGCTAAAAACTGTGGTGGTTTTCGTAGTTCCACACTATCAGCATTCCAATTCAGTTTTCCCCGTGCCCTTAGGAGTTTTGAGGGTTTCTAGATCAACACAGAACCTTGA
The DNA here is from genome assembly GCA_031772625.1 of Pinus tabuliformis. NCBI lineage: Eukaryota > Viridiplantae > Streptophyta > Pinopsida > Pinales > Pinaceae > Pinus > Pinus tabuliformis. The sequence goes on along the minus strand of CM062805.1, from coordinate 1,249,212,580 downwards.
AAATATGTAAATGCATCATATGGAATGAAACTTGAATTCTCTGGCAATATTGGAAATTTTTGGTATTGAAAAGGCCACGATACAATATAAGTGGATTAGAAATAAGGGAGAAGTTAGTTTCACAATGCTTTGAGAGTATTATATGGACACTATTCATTTCTTTCATTATTTCAGGATTTTGCATGGTTCTTTGTGCTTTTCGCTCTTAAGAAAAGAGAGTGCAACCTGTATTAAATGAAAAAATTGCGCTAACAGTTGACATTGCAGTAGCTGTTTTTCCACTACTTTTCTCAAGTCTGCATTTAAATTGGGACTTCGGAGAATACTTTTAGCCTGTGTTGTAACTGACCTCACTGTACTGTGTTTAATAACTAGATTACTCTCTTTACTGGTATCTGGTGTCCTATTACTTCACCTGAGATCTGGGTGGTGGGGTGATTCTGAGAATCACCCTGCCACCACCTCGCCACCAGTGGTGGTGGCAGGGTGGTGGTAGGGCGATTCTCAAAATCGCCCCACCACCTTAGTTTTTTAAGTTGATGACAGGATTATCGCACCACCTGAGATCTACGTGTATTCCCTTTTGTAAACATTTTAGGCAGAACAAATTTATTTTACAAATAAAATTACAGTGATATGAAAAGCAACTCAGTTTTTTCAGGTTGTGCCCACGATATCAGAATGTTGTGAATTTAAAATAAAATAAATTCTAGTAATTTATATTGGATAGAGTAGGATAAAAATGATCCAAAATATCACCCTTGGTAAACGATCCCAGCTAAAGACTGTGGTGGTTTTCATAGTTCCACACTATCAACATTCCAATTCAATTTTCGCCGTGCCCTTAGGAGTTTTGAGTGTTTCTAGATCAACCCAGAACCTTGAAAATATGTAAATGCATCATATGGAATGAAACTTGAATTCTCTGGCAATATTGGCAATTTCTGGTACATTTGTTGTAACCTTTGTAACATGGTGATATGGTGACTCAATGTATCATATCGAATGAAACTTGAATCCTCTAGAAATATTGGCAATTTCCGATACATTTGGTGTAAGATTTGTAAAATGTTAATATGATGACTCACTATTAGGGTGATCTGTTCAAATGGATTTGCCTTGAAAGGTCATCCTACCATGGCCCTGATCAATCCTTCTGAGAAAGTTTATTCCTGAAAGGTCAACCCACCTCTATTAGGTAAAGCCTTAAAAGGTCATCGTACCATGGCCCTGATCAATCCTTCTTAGAAAGTTTATTCCTGAAAGGTCAACCCATCTCTGTTAGGTAAAGCCTTGAAAGGCCTTGATGGGATTGACTTTATTTGAGTACAGACCTAGTTCACGGAAGATTGGGGCCTTGTCTACGTTCTCTGATTAACTCCAACGAGGGAGGGATAGCCTTACAGGCATAGAAGAGTATTTAAAGGTCTTTTCGTTAGCTGTGCAAAGGTCAATTACCAAGCTCTGTATACATAACGACCTCATGTGACTGAGTTAAAGGTAACATCACTTGAAAGTTAGGAGCGTTGGTGGCTCCAGATTAGAGTATTTATAACCTGATTTATTTAAAAAAAACAAAGGAGTTTTGAATGATGCCAATGGGAGGTATAATTGAGTGAACCTTGTGAATGTGTGCTTTCCTCTTTACATTACCGTTGGAAAAAGTTTCATGTACTTGGAGCTATATAATCCACATGGAAAGAGTGGTTATTGGTGTGTATTGTGAAAGAAAAAGAGACAATCTAACACAGTTTACCTCTTCTCCATGTTCTATATGAACACATAGGTTTCTTTCTTTTTTCCAAAATAATGAACTCCGAATAAGATAGAAACATATGTGTCTCTTTCTTTTGCTAAAATAATTAATGTATGATGAGATAGAAATAAATAAAGAATTATGAATTGGGATCACAAATTTCAAGATTTAAGTATACTCAAATGTTCATTTTTACATTCTCTTGTATGTTTGTTTTGATTAGGTCTATTGAATCAAATAGGTTTTCAATAGGTTTGTTTTGATTATGTGAGGTTTCTAGTTTCTTACTAATTCAAGTGGAAGAGATCATTCTTACATATCATTAGATTATGAAGCGACATTTGACATAATTAAGCTTTGGGCCATACCCTTTTAGAAACAACAACCCAAACTAAATGATTAGTTATTACATTGTTTTATTTAGTTGATCTAAACTAGAAGATTATAAAAACAAATTCCTTTCATTGCTCCTCATAAACCAAGATAGATTGATTCATCCCTCCTTTTTAATGTACAAAGAGGAGTGCTTGATTTTTACTCAAAAAGATGGGGTGTTGATGTATCTATATGGATGCTCAGGTTTTTATATTAAAAATTTTCTCCAGTGCTTGCTTTGTAGTCAAAGAGATGTGGTGATAATGTATCTAGATATGGGTGTTGAGTTTTTTATATTGAAATTTTCTCTTTGTTTCAATTAGAATTAAAAGGGTTTTTTCCTTTTGTTTTCCTCATAATAAACTATTGTTCTCAATTGAAATTGGATCATTTGTATTAATGTTTCTTTTCAATGTAAGTTTGAGGTGCAAGTTACTTATTTTATTTTTAGACTATGATATTTAACACATAGTGACCTATGCTTAATAAACTAAAATTAGGAAGGTTTAATAACTTGCTTGTTTTTTTTATGGTTTTGGTGTAGCTTGTTAGTAGAGAGACTAGAGATTTGTCAACTAGGCAATAACATTCTCTTGCATCTTTGAAATATTATTTATTGGTTCTATGTGCTTGCATTACCATCTTTTCTTAAATGGTATTTGAAATAGTTATTCAAGAAAATTTCTAAACATTACAGCCTTTCATTCAGCAAAGAACTAATGCTTTTCAATTTCTTTTAGATGCAATGCAAGAAATTGGGTTGAAGAAAGGGGACTTTAGTGAATCACATGTGGAAAAAAAGGCAAAGGAACCCCAACCACCATTACATGGAATGTTGGGAAAGAAATATATTGGGAGATTCGCAGACATCAAAGATCCATTAGAAGAGGAAAATGAGCAAAAGGAAGCAGAAAATATTGTGGAAGAAGACAATGATGAAACCCTAGAGGATGAAGAGTTTGGATTATGTGACATTGTTGATTAAATTTAAGTTATGCTTGGAAATAAAGCTTTGCAATGTTTTGACTTTGACATTTTATGAGAAGAATAAACACTCAATTAAGATTGTTATGCGTTCAATATTTTTAAGATCTGATTTTCGCATTAATTTTTAAATTAATCATTATTTTTTTCTTTTAAAGTGATTATTATTATTATTTTGTCATGAAATTCATAAAAAAAAAATATTATTTAACCGTTTTTAGTTAAAATTTTCGTATAAAAATTGTGATTTTGACATGTCAATTCTAGCAAAAAATAATCAAAACGTGTAGTTTTTTAGTTATATTTATGTTAAAAATGGTTATTTTTATGTCCATTGTTAAAAAATATTGTTTTTTAGAAACAATTATTTCATGTGGATTGAAAAATTAATTAAGGATGTATAAATATGTAGAATATCAAAAATTCTATATATCGACCTCATAATTTAAAAATGCAAAACAATAAAAACCTCACCCAAAAAAAGTTAAAATTAAAATAAAAAACAAGAAAATGTGAAGAAAACGACCACTTCAAAAATGATCAAATTTACAAAATAATTATTTACATTTTATACATTAGAAAATTTAAAGCCAAAAAAAAGGTCTTTTAAAAAAAGGGGTTATGCAGAATACTCACTTTTTTAAATCAGCATGAAAATCACTACCATTCTAAAACGATTCTAAAACGTAATGTACATAAAAAAAAATAAAGTGCCAAAAACTATGCTCTAAAAAAAACATGTTCGTTCTAGATCACCCCTTTTCAAAATCAGGTCACTATTTTGCTATCTCTATGAAACGGGTAACAGTATCAGTTCCCGTTTCAAAGTTTACATTTTTTAGAGTATGATATTGAGATAAAACCTACAAAGCTTATAAAAGGACAGGGTTTGGCTAAACTCTTGACTGAAACCAATTGCCAAGCCCTAGATATTAATGAACTGGATAATGAACGGGAGATGGCGACTCCACAAATCAGCCAGGCCTTCATAGAATCACCTTGGTATGCTGATATCTGTTATGTATTATTAAACCTGCAGGCTCCTCTAGGGTTATCCAGAACAAAGAAAAGGTTTATAAAAATGAAAGCTTTAAAGTTTTGTATTTTAAATGGTTTTCTCTTTTGGAAAAATCATGAAGGTGTTCTATTAAATTGTTTGATAAAAGATGAAATTGACAAAGTGCTCAAAGAATTTCATGCAGGGGACTGTGGTGGACATTTGTATTGGAAATCAACTGCTGATAAAATCCTAAGGGCTGGATTTTACTGGGCCACATTGTTTGCTGATGTCAAAAAATTTGTTACTGCTTGCCATAAATGTCAAATCTTTGAAGGCAAGAGGAAGCTTCTCCCTCTACCCCTTAGACCAATTTCCACTGAAAGACCATTTCAGCAATGGGGTTTAGATTTCATTGGGGAAATTCACCCTCCCTCTTCCGGCCAGCATAAATGGATTTTGACTGCTACAGATTATTTTACCAAGTGGATAGAATCCATCCCTTGTAGATAGGCCAATGATTCAGTGATCATGTAATTTTTAGAAATCAACATCCTATCTATATTTGACTGTCCTAAAAAAATTATAACAGACAATGCTGCTGCTTTTAAATCCAAGAGAATGATCAATTTATATCACAAATACCACATTACCTTAGGCCACTCCACAGCCTATTACCCCCAAGGTAATGGTCTAGCTGAGTCATCTAATAAAAGCCTCATGAATATCATTAAGAAAGTATTGGAAGAAAACAATAAAAATTGGCATAAGAAGCTTATAAATACATTATGGGCAGACAGACTGACTACCAATAGATCCATTGGAACTAGTCCCTATGAGCTTGTCTATGGGATGGAAGCTATATTTCTCTCCTCCTTGGGAATACCTATAATGAAATTATTGCAAGAAGTCCAAATACAGCCCAATGACATCCAGAGAAGAATAAATCAGACTATACATTTGCAGCAGACTACAGAAGAGGTATATCAAAGATCTCATGTGCTACAAGAAAAACTCAAGAAGATATTTGATAAGAGGACTAAGGCAGAGGATTTTTTCATAGGAGACAAAGTACTGAAATGGGATTCCAGAAGAGAAGATAAAGGAGAACATGGGAAGTTTGACTTCCTATGGAAGTGACCTTTCATTATTCAGGCCTCACAGGGAAACAATACCTACTTTTTGAAAAGCCTGGATGGTACAGAAGCACAAGATGGACCAGTTAATGGTCAGATGCTGAAACATTATTTTGATCCAGTTTGTTGATATGTCAGGACCCTAACTTGTACATAACAATGTTTAGTTTCATGAGTTTATTACAGCAATAAAAGTGGGAAGGAATGAGTATGAAATTTTGAGCAACAGTCAGGGAACTGTGCCACCTTTTTGTCTTACCGTTTTTTTAGTTTACCAAAAATTGAAGAAGAAGACTTGGGAGCTAAAAGTATGAGAACGGAAATTTAGACAAATTATCCAAAACAAGAGGTACAATGGTTTGGATCAGCTCTGTACATTTTGTTTACTTACAGCAAATAGAAATTTCAGAATGCAGCAAGAATTGTACATAAGGCCATCTGACCCGTTGTTCTTGACATTTCACCAGGAAAAGTGTTAACGGGAAAAGTGTCTATTCAGAACGACCTTATCCCACTAAGGTGTGACAGTGACCTTAGAAACAAACAGAGAAAACTACTTTTGTATTCTTCTTTATGAACTATAAACGAAGAGGAATAGGATGAACCAACCTGTGTCTTGCACTAGTCCTTTGATCCAATCTCTCTCCTCTTTGGCAGCTTCCAGCTACCTGCTCCCTTACTTTTCCAGCTTCACCAAGTTCCTGTAAGATCACAGAAGAAGAAAACTACACAAAGACATGGATTTATATTCATAAATAGCTTAGGATCAGATTTAAGCTAAACATACAAATGTAACAAACATCAATGATACACAAGCATGTAGGAGAAACTCAAATAGTTTTATTGATATAACAAGAAGATCCAGGAGGAGTTACAACCGATGATTCCTGATCCAGCATCAACCTCCCAGCAAAGAAGCCCCTCTTCACCTCCAACAAAGCATAAATCACCCAATACTCTGATATCTATCTCAAAACCAACAGCAATTCTTTGCAATGTACGAAATTCCAGCCTCTGGATCTCTGGGATGAGGGATCCATATATAGATGTATGCAAGGAAGATGAGTCATCTTATGATTTGACTAGTGTCTTCTCTCTGTTAGTTCTTGCTTCCACTTGGAGACTGAGAGCCTCTTACTCATTCTTGGTCGAACTCAGTGAGGCAAGTGTCATTGGAGAAGATTCTGGAAGCTTCCATTGTCTTTCCACCTCGCAGAATGGCACTGCCATTTGTCATTTCCCGCTCAACGCACCCTGATAGTGCATTTAGGTGTGTTGCAACGCACCTAGTTAGTGTATTTGGTTGCTATGCAACGCAGCTAGCCAGTGGAGCAGCTGAAATGATCCTGATTTGACTGATTCTGAGCAGTTTCTGGTGGAGAACTTCTGGGAGAAGCTGTAATTTGTTGACCTTGTTCCTCTAGGGGTCGGAACAACACTTTTAGGGACTTAGGATCCCTTGGTTTATGGACATTTCATGCTTGGAGCTGCAAGGCACAAAAATGTCTATAACAGTTGCCCCCTAAAGTATGAGGCCGTTTATCGAGTGAAATGCTTTAGTAAGAGGATCCGAAGTTCTTTCAATGCTGGGAGGAGACTTGTAATAAGATACAATGCAATACATTATCTTCATACTATTTTTCATGATCTAGCTGAGGCGGGCATTCCCATGCTCAGCTTTATAAATTCATTTTCATGTACATAGGACAAACAATCGTCCGATGGTAGACTGATGATTCTGATAGAGCCATCATCCTTTTGGTAGGATGATTATCTGTGCTGCAATGCTGTACATTTCAATGTCTTTATTTTCCTGAATATATATCACAGCCCGGATGGATGAAACTAGATCCGGGGTCTTCAATTTCGTCCGATCTTCACTTGAGGTACAAGTCGATCCATGTGAGAAATATTTTGAAGTCGAACATGGAAAGACATCGCTTGATTACTAGTCAATGATGTAAACTGTTAACAAGCGTGAGAGGAATCACCGATAATGATGATGACCCTCAAGGTACTGCAGTACAATTCACGTGGTGTGAATAAAGGACTTGGCATTGAAAACCATGCAAAATCTTTCGGTCGAAGGTCATTGATGTATCACTGTCGCCGGAAGTGAGAAACTTGCCATTGAGGCATGCAAGCTTCAAAGTACTGAATGGGGTGTTCCCATATCAACTTCTTGGATAATGAGCTGATGTCGACAAGAAGGGATCCGTCAAAGGAGGGCCTTAATGAATCCCACATCAATGACATAGAACGGAGCAAATGATTTTGATGGAGGTGAAAACAATCTGATGATATACGGTTCAGGATGGCGGTCATGAAAGAATGAAGTATAATGTATGGTAGTGGATGGGACACAGGTGACTTCTCTGGATGACTTCTCTTGAACATGTCGGCGACAATTATGTGATGGATTGGTAGCATTTACCCCAAATGTGGATGGTATGGCGTGACCATGGTGATGTGACCGGTGAATGAGACAACCCAACCCGACTCGGACACAGAGTGGAAGTGTCATGTTCAAGAGCGACTTGCTACCAATAAAGATTCTTTGAGTTTTCTTCCCAATTTTTCCCCAGTCATTGCTGACCAGTACCTCTTTATTTTTGTCAAGCTTGAGGAGGATAACATATGCTTGTTCTATAATTTTCCCTTCGGGCAAACCCATCGCTATGTTTTAGCGAGCCTAGCGATAGTGAAACTCGTTCTCGTCTAAAGACAAGTTTTTCGCTATTAATCTTTTTAACGAGTTTAACGACAAAGATAACTCGGTCCTTTTCATTTTTATAGAGTCTGAAAAGGTACGTAAAGGTAACTCCACAATTCCTTTTTCGTCATCTAATCCCTTAAGCTCGAAAAAGTATAAAACAATACAGAAGGGATGAATTTTCGATAGTTTTAACGAGCCGAAGAAAACAAGCGCTTGATCTTTTTGTGCAATAATCCCTCAGGTCCAAAAAGATTAAAATCTAGAGGAGGGATAGCACTTCCTGTCCCTTTAACGAGCTGGAAGGCCAAGGACTCGGCAATCTTTTCATATTTTACGAGTCAGTTGAAAAGAGCTTAAAGGAGACTCGTCTTTTGAGGAACGAGTGATAAAATGGGTAGCAGCTGATTCCAGGTAAGGTTTGGAATTTTCCAATCACGGCAGTGTCATAAGGATGGCTAGTGAAATCACTCTTCGCAGCTGTTCCTCAAAATGGGTAAACAATCAAGTGGAGGTGAATGATCGGCCAATGAAAAAGTGGAGGTGACGGTGCAAACACGACCAAGGCTTTAATGGCTGAAGTACTACATTCACGGTGGTTATTTACCGGGGAATAGTTCATTTTTTAACGAGATTAAACGCGGGTGGAGACATTTGCTCATGTCTTATTTTTATTTTTTAACGAGCTTGAACTATGTGCTAAAACTACTCGATGCGGGTTTATTTTTTAACGAGCTTGAACCCTGTAGTAACACTGCTCGTGATAAGTTTGCATGCCCCCAGCATAATAACGCAAATCGAGGTGCATGCCCCCCAAGCTTCATTGCATTCAACTCGGTGGTTGGAATGAAGGTTTACCTTTGAGATTTGGATAGGGGAATTTGTTTCATTTTTAAATGAGGTTGACACTTTAAAAGAACTATCCTCATGACTCCTTGTTTCATTTTTTAACTAGATCGACACGAGATAAGAACCATCCTCGAAATCCACCATATTTACAGTATTTGATAGAGAATCAAAAACTGAAGGATGATTAAGGTTGCTGGAATAATCTTCGTGGTAATTTGGAAGACGGGAGCGATGGTGGTAATCTTCCCACGGTGCCTCTCCTATCATTGAATGAATGATTCCTTCGTCTGTTGAATGTACCTGCGACGATGGATTTGAAGAGGTGCCATATTCCTTAGTCCTATCTATCCAAACACTCGATGAGCGCTGATTTGGGTTTGCCCCCCAGGCCAAGAAAATTGATTGCTACAATATTTCTATTAGGGCGATGATCCATGCTGACAAAATGTTTAGAAATCTTCTGAATCCATTAGATATAGAAGATTTCATATTGTAGGTTTCCACTGTGGCCATTTCCGCCAAATTACTTGGAGGCGGTAGGGCAAAAGTACCCATTAAGGCAGGGTCTTTTAGGAGGCCTACTCCAATATTTTGAAGCGAATGATTGCTTCCATGGATCATTGGAATGCTTCCCATAACTTGTGAACTATTGGGGAGAAATGTTTGTTGTTCGACGATTGTAATTCCTCCTTGGAAGGGAAATGCAATCTTCCTAAAGTAGGTTGACACAACTGCGGCCATGGCATATATCCAGGGCCTTCCCAGTAGGATGTTGTTTTCGAGGTTTTCGTCGATTACTTCAACATCAATTTCTACCGTTTTGCCCCCTAGTTCAACTTGCAAGTTACTTAAAATCCCGTATGGAGTGTATGATCGTCCATCAAATGCTTTTAACGTCATTGACGATCTCGACAAGGGTGGTGAGCCTAAAGTTTTCCAGCAACTCATCGACATAATTCATGTAGATGCTCCCTCATCAATAATTGTTCGGTGAACGCTTTGTTGAGGGCTTTCACTTGAATAAGGAAAGCTAGTTGAGCTAGTAACTGAGGGTCATATCCTTTATGATCAAAGGCCACAAGATTGGAATCCATTGGGTCAATCCCACCTATTGCTGATAATAAAGCTTGCTCTTGGGAGAGGCAATTTTGCGGTACCTCGAGTGTCGACATAGCGGACGGCGATTGGGTCAGGTCCTCTATTACATTATAATTCTGTGCTATTTTTGCACGAGGATTAAATGTCGATTTGTGTACTACTCCCTTTGGCGATTTTATCATTTGTTTAGGAATGATGGGTGGCACAACTTCGGTCAAAGTTGTCGTCGAACTACTAGTTTTCTCATTAGCCTTATTATTCGACAGTTGTGGATTCCCGTAATCTTTATTCCTTCTCAAAGCATCATTTTGCTGCTTTGAGATAGACAACATAAGCACTTGGGATCGGGAAGCATTTTGATTAGCAACCAGTTTGGTTCCCGGGTTTGGAAACGGATCAGTCAATACTGCTGAGGTTTTTGAACTCTTAAAGAGTTTCTTAACTTCAGCTTTATGTGGACAATCTCTCGTCCGATGATCCTCATCGCATATATGACACCCCGCAGGGGTTTTCCTTTGCCCAGAAGGGTTTGTAGAAGGTTTTCCAGGAGATGACTCATCCTGCTTCTTTTTTCTCCCTTTCGTTTTCTTCTTGCCCCCTGGTTGCTTCAATTGTTTGCCCTTGTCGGTCGACACGACATTTACTTCCGAGGCAAGAAGTTCCTCATTTTCATTTTGACTAGAAACCTTACGGGCCTTTTTGGATGTATCCTTTGTCGATTTCGTGTCTGTTGCGCCAATCACGCCATCGCTGGCATGAGAGTCATTGTTTGATTTAGGAGGAGGAGGAACTGAGAATTCCGTTCTAGGTGCGTCAGGTATTTTATCGTAGAGCGTGTCGGACTGAGTGTAAATCAAGTCCAAATATTGCGCACGAGCGATAACTTGCTCTTCTGTGACGACTCCCCCTTTTTCCACATCTTCCGTGATGGAAGGTAGTAATGACTTGGTAAACCATTCAGCTAAGAGCTGATCGGGGACATACGTTTTTACCATCCTACAACGACGTCGCCACTCATGTATATGACCAGATATGTGAGTGGCCGTTGTCTGTTTGAAGTTGGTAAGAAGTTTTGTTCCCATTTCGTACCTTATTGGTAATTGAAAATGGGTTAAAAAGGTTGTGGCTAAGGTACTGAAGTTGTCGAACGAAGCTCTAGGAAATTCGATGTACCATTTTGCCGCTGGACCAGTTAACGTCCTCTGGAAAAGGCGAAGCCTAATCGAATCATCGTTTAGAGTGTTAGATGAACACCACAGATGAAATGTCATCACATGATTCAGCGGGTCTTCACCCGGATTTCCATTAAATTTAGGAATATCTGACGGAAGTTTATGCGGAATCACTGGCCACCAAGGGGCATAAGCAATTGGATCATTCGTCAGCTGGTTTAGATCTGGTAATTCTAGAGTTGCTACAAAGGGCAACTGTTGATTCAGGTTAGGCGAAGCATACCCAGGATAAGATGGAATCGCCTGAGCAGTGGGTCTTTGTATACCAGCATAATGTATCTGATGCTGGCAACTTTGACAAGGTTGATGGGCATAACCATTATAATATGATTGTTGATAACCGCTTTGGAAATGTGGTTGCCCATTACTTACAAAGACTTGTTGCTCGGGTCCTTGATATGATTGCCGGAATTGCGGTTGTTGAGATTGAACCAGCCATGGTTGTTGGACCATTTGCTGTTGCCCAATACTGGATGATTGACCAAGATGAGGAGTCACAGTATTAATTTGAGCCTGAGTCGCTCCAGATAAGGAGGCACTAACCTGAGGTTGTGATTGAGTCATTGAGACAAGAGGCTGTTGTATCGCAACCTGAGAAACTTGGGGTTGACATAGAACAAGTAACTCTTGTACTTGCGACGCAGTCACCATAGCACGTATAGTGGGAATATTCGATAAAGGGTGGACTGGTTGCATTGAATATACAACCCTTGGTTGCTGAGGCAGTATTGGTACCCAACCGCTGGATGTAATTCCAGTTTGACCTGAACTTTGTTGTAAACTCCCATATGGTTGTTCTCCGGGAGGGAACAATGAAAAGGCATACTGTTGTGGGGAAAAATGCCTATGCAGGGCGATTCTATCCACCTAAGGTGTGATAGTGCCTTAGCAACAAACAAAGACAGCTATTCTAGTATTCTTCCTTTATGAAATAAGAATGAAGAGAGATGGATGGACTAACCGATGTCTTCCGTTTGTCCCTCAATCCAGTTTCTCTTCTCTTTGGGAGTTCCCAGCTACTTGCCTTCTCGCTCGCCCAGCTTCAACAGGTTCATGCAAGATCACAAGAAGGGAATACTACACAAAGACATAGATTCATATTCATAACTAATTCAGGATTAGAAATAAACCAAATACACTAATGCAATCATACATCAAAGACACATCAGCATATAGGAGAAACCAAGATAGCTTTATTGATGAAATAACAAGGTTCAGGAGGAGATACAACCAAGAGAGTTCCAATCCAGCATCTCCTTCCCAGCAAATTAAATTCCTATCTTCACCTCCCTTCAAAGCATTAAGCACCCAATGATCCCAATCTCAAACCAACAACAATTCTTTGCAATCAAAAAATTCCAGCCTCTAGATCTCATGAAGGAGAGATCCATATATAGATGTTTGGAGTGAGGATGAGTCAGCTTGTGATCTGACTAGTGTCCTCTCTCTCTGTCAGTTCTTACTTCCACTTGGAGACTAAGAGCGTCTTACTCATCACTTAGTCGAACTCATCAAGGCAAGTGTCATGGAGGAAGATTCTGGAAGCTTCCACAGTCTTGACACCTCTCACAAGAGACCCTGACATTTGTCATTTCCCGCTCAGCGCACCCTGGTAGTGCTTCTACCTGCGTTGCAATGCAACTAGCCAGTGTAACCTCTGCATTTCAACGCAAGCAGCTAGTAGAGCTTCTGAATTGATCCTGAATTGACTTGTTTTTGAGCAGTTTCTGGTGGAGAACTTCTGTGAATTGTTGTGGTTTGTTGGCCTTGTTCCTCTAGGGATAGGAACACCATGTTTAGGGACTTTGGATCCCTTGGATTATGGACATTTCATGCTTATAACTGTAAGGCACAAAAATGTCTATAACAGTTGCCCCCTAAAGTATGAGGCCGTTTATCGGGTGAAATGCTTTATTAGGAGGATCCGAAGTTCATTCAATGCTGGGAGGAGAACTGTAATACAATACAATACAATACATTATTTTCATACTTTTTTCATGATCTAGCTGAGGCGGGAATTCCCATGCTCAGCTTTATAAATTCATTTTCATGTACATATAACAGACAATCGTTTGATGATAGACTGATGATTCTGAAGGAGCCATCATCCTTTTGGTAGGATGATTATCTGTGTTGTAAAGCTGTACATTCCCATGTCTTTATTTTCTGAATATATATCGTAGCCTGGATGGATGAAACTAGATCCGGGGTCTTCAATCTCGTCCGATCTTCACTCTAAGTACAAGTCGATCCATGTGAGAATTGCTCTGAAGTCGAACATGGAAAGACATCGCTTTATTACCAGTCAATGATGTAAACTGTTAACAAGCGCGAGAGGAATCACCGATAATGATGATGACCCTCAAGGTACTGCAGTACAATTCACGTGGTGTGAATAGAGGACTTGGCGTCGAACACCACGCAAAATCTTTCGGTCGAAGGTCATTGATGTATACATGTCGCCGTAAGTGAGAAACTTGCCATTGAGGCATGCAAGCTTCAAAGTACTGAAGGGGTTGTTCATAGATCAACTTCTTGGATAATGAGCTGATGTCGACAAGAAGCGATCCGTCAAAGGAGGGCCTTAATGAATCCCACATCAATGACACGGAACGAAGCTAATGATTTTGATGGAGGTGAAAACAATCTGATGACATATGATTCAGGGTGGCGGTCATGAAAGAGTATAATGTATGGTAGTGGATGGGACACAGGTGACTTCTCTGAATGACTTCTCTTGAACATATGGCGACACTGATGCGATGGATCGGTAGCATTACCCCAAATATGGATGGTATGGCGAGACCATGGTGATGTGACCGGTGAATGAAACAACCCAAACCGATTGTGGTACGGAGGAAAAGTGTCATGTTCAAGAGCGACTTGCTACCATCAAAGTTTTCTTGAGTTTCTCCCAAATTTTCCCCAGTCATTGCTGACCAGTACCTCTTTATTTTTGTCAAGCTTGAGGAGGATAACATATGTTGGTTCTATAACTTGCCCTTCCGGCAAGCCCATCGCTATGTTTTAACGAGCCTAGCGATAGTGAAACTCGTTCTCGTCTAAAGACAAGTTTGTCGCTATTTAATGCATTTAACGAGTCTAACGACAAGGATAACTCGGTCCTTTTCATTTTTAGAGAGTCTGAAAAGGTACTTAAAGTTAACTCCGAAAGTCCTTTTTTGTCATCTAATCCCTTAAGTCTGAAAAAGTATAAAACAATACAGAAGGGATGAATTTTCGATAGTTTTAACGAGCCGAATAAAACAAGCGCTCGATCTTTTTGTGCAATAATCCCTCAGGTCCAAAAAGATTAAAATCTAGAGGAGGGATAGCTCTTCTGGTCACTTTAATGAGCTGGAAGGCCAAAACTCGGCAATATTTTCATATTTTACTAGTCAGATGAAAAGAGCTTAAAGAAGACTCGTCTTTTGAGGAACGAGTGATAAAAAGGGTAGCAGTTGATTCCAGGTAAGGTTTGGAATTTTCCAATCACGGCAGTGTCACAAGCATGGCTAGTGAAATCAGTCTTCGCAGCTGTTCCTCAAAATGGGTAAACAATCAAATGGAGGTGAATGATCGGCCAATGGAAAAGTGGAGGTGACGGTGCAAAAATGACCAAGGCTTTAATGGCTGATAATGGTGCATTCACGGTGGTTATTTACCGGAGGATAGTTCATTTTTTAACGAGCTTAAACGTGGATTGAAACACTTGCTCGATCTTATGTTTATTTTTTAACGAGCATGAACTATGTGCTAAAACTGCTCGAACTTGCGTTTATTTTTTAACGAGCTTGAACTATGTGTTAAAACTGCTTGATAAGTTTGCATGCCCCCAACATAATAACTCAAATCGAGGTGCATGCCCCCCAAGCTTCATTGCATTCAACTTGGTGGTTGGAATGAAGGTTTACCTTTGAGAAAGGGGATTTGTTTCATTTTTTAATGAGGTTGACACAGTAAAAGAACCATCCTCAAGACTCCTCGTTTCATTTTTTAACGAGGTTGTCACGAGATAAGAACCGTCCTCGGAGCCCACTGTATTTACAGTAGTTGATAGAAAATCGAAAACTGAAGGATGATAAAGGTCATCTTGAGTATCTTCCCCACAATCCGGGAGAAGGGAACGATGGTGGGAATCATTCCATGGTGCCCCGTCAATTACCATTGATTGGACAATTCCTTCGTCGGTGACATGCACTTGCGACCAAGGATCTGAAGGGGTACCATATTCTTTAGATCTATCTATCCGAAAGCTTGATGAGCATTGATTTTGGGTTGCCCCCCAGGCCAAGAAAATTGATTGCTACAATATTTCTAAAATGGCGATGATCCATGCTGACAAAATGTTGAGGAATCTTTGGAATCCATTAGATATAGAAGATTTCATATTGTAGGTTTCCACTATGGCTACTTCCGCCAGATTACTCGGAGGCGGTAGGGAAAAAGTACACATTAAGGCAGGGTCTTTTAGGAGACCTACTCCAATATTTTGAAGTGAATGGTTGCTTCCATGGATCATTGGAATGCTTCCCGTAGCTTGTGAACTGTCGGGTAGGAAAGTTTGTTGGTCAACGATTGTAATTTCTCCTTGAAAGGGAAATGTAATCTTACTGAAGTAGGTCGACACAACTACGGCCATGGCATATATCTAGGGCCTTCCCAGTAGGATATTGTAATCGAGGTTTCCATCAATTACTTCAACATCAATTCCTACTGTTTTGCCCCCTAGTTCAACTTGCAAGTTACTTAAAATCCCGTATGGAATGTATGATCGTCCATCAAATGCTTTTAACGTTGTTGACGATCTCGACAAGGGTGGTGAGCCTAAATTTTTCCAGCAACTCATCGACATAATACACGTAGATGCCCCCTCATCAATAATTGTCCGATGAACAGTTTTGTTGAGGGCTTTCACTTGAATAAGGAAAGCTAGTTGAGCTGGTAACTGAGGATCGTATCCTTTATGATCGAAGGATACAAGATTGGAATCCTTTGGGTCAACCCCACCGATAGTTGATAATAAAGCTTGCTCTTGGGAGGGGCAATTTTGTGGTACCTCAAGTGTCAACATAGCGGACGACGATTGAGCCAGGTCCTCTATTATATTATAATTCTGTGCTATTTTTGCACAAGGATTAAATGTCGATTTGTGTACTACTCCCTTTGGCAACTTTATCATTTGTTCAGGAATGATGGGTGGCACAACTTTGGTCAAAGTTGTCGTCGAACTACTAGGTTTTCCATTAGCCTTGTTATTCGACAGTTGTGGATTACCGTAATCTTTATTCCTTGTCAAAGCATCATTTTGCTACTTTGAGATAGACAACATAAGCACTTGGGATCGGGAAGCATTTTGACTAGCAACCAGTTTGGTTCCCGGGTTTGGAAACGGATCAGTCAATACTGCTGAGGTTTTTGAACTCTTAAAGAGTTTCTTAACTTCAGGTATATGTGGACAATCTCTCGTCCAATGATCCTCATCACATATATGACACCCTGCAGGGGGTTTCCTTTTTCTCCCTTTCTTTTTCTTCTTGCCCCCTGGTTGCTTCAGTTGTTTGCCCTTGTCGATCGACGCGGCATTTACTTCAGAGGCAAGAAGTTCCTCATTTGCATTTTGACTAGAAATCTTACGGAACTTTTTAGATGTAGCCTTTGTCGATTTCATGTCTGTTGTGCCAATCACGCCATCGCTAGCATGAGAGTCATTGTTTGATTTAGGAGGAGGAGGAATTGAGAATTCCGGTCTAGGGGCGTCACTTATTTTGTCGTAGAGCGTGCTGGACTGAGTATAGATCAAGTCCAGATATTGTGCACGAGCGATAGCCTGCTCTTCTGTTACGACTCCCCCCTTTGCCACATCTTCCGTGATGGAAGGTAGTAATGACTTGATAAACCATTCAGCTAATAGCTGATCGGGGACGTACATTTTTACCATCCTACGACGACGTCGCCACTCATGTAAATGATCAGATATGTGGGTGGCCGTCGTCTGTTTGAAGTTGGTAAGGAGTTCTGTTCCCGTTCCATACCTTATTGGTAATTGAAAATGGGTTAAGAAGGTTGTGGCTAAGGTACTGAAGTTGTCGAACGAAGCTCTAGGCAATTCAATGTACCATTTTGCCGCTGGACCTGTTAACGTCCTCTGAAAGAGGCGAAGTCTTATCGAATCATCATTCAGAGTGTTTGATGAACACCATAGATGGAATGTCATCACATGATTCGACGGATCTTCACCCGGATTTCCATTAAATTTAGGAATATCTGATGGAAGTTTATGCGGAATCGCTAGCCACCAAGGGGCATAAGCAATTGGATCATTCGTTAGCCGGTTTAGATCTGGTAATTCTAGAGTTGCTACAAAGGGCAACTGTTGATTCAGGTTAGGTGAAGCATACCCAGGATAAGATGGGATCGCCTGAGCAATGGGTCTTTGCAAACCAGCATAATGCTGGTAACTTTGAAAAGGTTGATGGGCATAACCATTATAGTATGGTTTCCCATTACTTACAAAGGCTTGTTGCTCAGGTCCTTGATATGATTGTTGGAATGGCGGTTGTTGAGATTGAACCAGCTCTGGTTGTTGGACCATTCGCTGTTGTCCAATACTGGTTGATTGACCAAGATGAGGAGTCATAGTACTTGTTTGAGCCTGAGTCGCTCCAGATAAGGAGGCACTAACCTGAGGTTGTGATTGAGTCGTTGAGACAAGGGGCTGTTGTATTGCAACCTGAGAAACTTGGGGTCGACATACAACAGGTAGCGCTTGTACTTGCGACGCATTCACTATAGCAAGTATGGTGGGAATATTCGACACAGGGTGTACTGGTTGCATTGAATATACAACCCCTGGTTGTTGAGGCAGTATTGGTACCCAACCGCTGGATGTAATTCCAATTTGACCTGAACTTTGTTGTAAACTCCCATATGGTTGTTCTCTAGGAGGGAACAATGAAAAAGCATACTACCCTCCATACGGTGGAAATCCGGTACTTAAAGTGTAAATTGGCCTTTGAAGACACATTGGATCAATTTGTTGAGTTTCAACATAAGAAATACCAGATGATAATCGGGATGAAGAAATAGGAACTAACCACGTCGTCGTCCCTGATTGGACTCCGGCTTGTTGTTGATAACTTGCAAGGACAGATGGTATCCCGTCGTACATTGTTGGAGTAGCAGCAGGATGTTCTGTTGCTACTGTGTCGGATGACACAGTCCTAGATGTCGACGATTGTTCAGACATATCTAGTCTATCCAAAAGATTTCTTAGCGATTCTACAAGAACTTGTGATGAAGAGGGACTAACTTCGAAGATCAACGAGGGAAAGGTGATGATTATTCGGTTTAAAATAAATTTTACGACGCTTTAGACACAACTTGTTTTTTCAATTTTAAAGAGTCGAGAAAAAACAAAAGATGACTCTAGTCGCCTTCGATGTTTTAACGAGCCCGAAGTGACAAATGCTCGGATGGACTTTTTCCGTTATAGAGTCTGAAAAAGGCCAAAAGGAACTGCTCTGGAGATCTAGGTAGAGGGTGTGCCAAACCAATCACAAAACAGTAGAATACGTTTTACGGTACGACAGTCAATCTTCCCGAATGCTGTGTTCGGTGCATTGCGATCAGTAGGGCGGCCGACACGGCTTCCTATGGATAAAAGGTTTTAAGCCTATAGGGGTCTCCCAATATATACTCGATGATACGTGGGAGCACAATCTGTACTGGCGCTTTTGGTCTCTCAGGAGGAATCACCCAACCATCAGCATGGCCAACAGATACCAGGTTTTACGATGCCGGAACACGTCTCTAGCCTAGACCTCTATGTTGTGCGTTATGTTACAAAGCGTTATTAAGTTCATTCAGTTTATTTTATGTTGATCTTTCTTAGAAGATTGCCTTTTGAGGTTCACCACGAGATGTAGATACAACTCCTAAATGCAATCTAAAAGATGATAAGAAAATCTTTATCTCTTTTTCAACAATGAAAATCCTAGCTACAAAGGGAAAAGAAAGACACCATCTTTTCTCAGAGAGCAATCAGCACACTCTAAAATGCACTTTTCCTAAATCAAGCATGCAAACTATCAAGATGCAAATGCACAATGCAGGTGTTTGTTTTCCGCTTTCTTAATATTGATGCCTAAAAAGAAAGCTTTTTGCACAACTTTGAATTTGCTTTTAAATGACAAATACAAACAAGTTTACTTTTTCGAAATCAGAAAGGGTAGAAGAGATTACAACACTTAACGATTTTCGAAATGAATACTTGTTTCGACACTTAAAAGAGACAAACTCAAACCAAAAGCAAAAATGAATGCATAACCAACTGTAAACAGCCAATGAACTCTCTCCTAAGATCAAAACAACAGATCTGAATCAAGGGCTACAGGATGACTATTTCACTCATGCAATGGAAGACTGTAAATGACGCCACAAACACATAAAAACACTCACAGTATTTTTGTACAAAAGGAGGCGGAATTAGAGCAGAGAAAAGGGGTTATCAGACAGGTACCTATGCTGGTTACAGGCTGCAAAAATCAGAGATCAAAACAAGGCAAAACAGAGCAGAGAACCCCAGCTGCAGAAGGCAAAACTGGATCAGCGCACCTGTATAACAGGGAAACTGAATTTCAACGCAGGTAGCCTTCACAGGAACTGCATTGAAATGAAAAGTCTCTTCACAGAGCCTGCACTGGAAAAGAAACAAGAGTTCTTCTCTGGGTTCTGGGTCACGGTTTGCTATTTAATCTACAGTTTCAGGCCAAATAAAAGCAACAAGCAAGGTACAATCAAAGGGATGCTTTGGAGGAGGGCTAAGATCTATCACAAAGGATCATCAAATCATTTGTGAATCCATTGTTCAGATCATAGAAAAATCCAGTGATTGGATCAAAGCAACAACTGTCTACTTTGCATCTGAAGATAGCAGATGCAGTTCGATTGCTGCTGTTGAGTCTATGAAACAAACAATGATAGAAACACAAATAAAATGACTAAACAGATATCCCCAGCGGAGTCGCCAATTTGTTGTGGGGAAAAATGCCTATGCAGGACGATCCTATCCACCTAAGGTGTGACAGTGCCTTAGCAACAAACAAAGACAGCTATTCTAGTATTCTTCCTTTATGAAATAAGAATGAAGAGAGATGGATGGACTAACCGGTGTCTTTCGTTTGTCCCTCGATCCAGTTTCTCTTCTCTTTGGGAGTTCCCAGCTACTTTCCTTCTCGCTCGCCCAACTTCAACAGGTTCCTGCAAGATCACAAGAAGGGAATACTACACAAAGACATAGATTCATATTCATAACTAATTCAGGATTAGAAATAAACCAAATACACTAATGCAATCATACATCAAAGACACATCAGCATATAGGAGAAACCAAGATAGCTTTATTGATGAAATAACAAGGTTCAGGAGGAGATACAACCAAGAGAGTTCCAATCCAGCATCTCCTTCCCAGCAAATGAAATTCCTATCTTCACCTCCCTTCAAAGCATTAAGCACCCAATGATCCCAATCTCAAACCAACAACAATTCTTTGCAATCACAAAATTCCAGCCTCTAGATCTCATGAAGGAGAGATCCATATATAGATGTTTGGAGTGAGGATGAGTCAGCTTGTGATCTGACTAGTGTCCTCTCTCTCTGTCAGTTCTTACTTCCACTTGGAGACTAAGAGCGTCTTACTCATCACTTAGTCGAACTCATCAAGGCAAGTGTCATGGAGGAAGATTCTGGAAGCTTCCACAGTCTTGACACCTCTCACAAGAGACCCTGACATTTGTCATTTCCCGCTCAGCGCACCCTGGTAGTGCTTCTACCTGCGTTGCAATGCAACTAGCCAGTGTAACCTCTGCATTTCAACGTAGGCAGCTAGTAGAGCTTCTGAATTGATCCTGAATTGACTTGTTTTTGAGCAGTTTCTGGTGGAGAACTTCTGTGAATTGTTGTGGTTTGTTGGCCTTGTTCCTCTAGGGGTAGGAACAACATGTTTAGGGACTTTGGATCCCTTGGATTATGGACATTTCATGCTTATAACTGTAAGGCACAAAAATGTCTATAACACATACTGCCCTCCATATGGTGGAAATCCAGTACTTAAAGGGTAAATTGGCCTTTGAAGACACATTGGATAAATTTGTTGAGTTTCAACATAAGAAATACCAGATGATAATCTGGATGAAGAAATAGGAACTAACCATGTCGTTGAAGCAGTCCCTGATTGGACTCCGGCTTGTTGTTGATAACTTGTCGGGACAGATGGTATACCGGCGAACATCGTTGGAGTAGCAGCAGGAGACTCAGCTACTGCTGGGTCAGACGACACAGTCCTGGATGTTGATGGCTGTTCAGACATATCTAGTCTATCCAAAAGATTTCCTAGCGATTCTACAAGAACTTGCGATGAAGGGAGACTAACTTATAAGACCAACGAGGGAACAGTGATGTTATTCCGATTAAAATAAATTTTAGACGCTTTGACACAACTTGTTTTTTCAGTTTTTAAGAGTCGAGAAAAAACAAAAGATGACTCTAGTATCCTTCAATTTTTAATGAGCCTGAAGTGACAAGTGCTCAGATGGACCTTTTTCGTTAAGGAGTCTGAAAAGGAACGAAAGGTACTGCTCTGGAGATCTAGGTAGAGGGAGTACCAAACCAATCGCAAAACTGCAGAATACTTTTTATGGTACGGCAGTCAATCTTCCCGAATTTTGTGTTCAGTGCATTGCGATCGATAGGGCGCCAGACACGGCTTCCTATGGATAAAGGATTTAAGCCTATAGGGGTCTCCCAAAATATACTCGACGGTACGTGGGAGCACAAGTCCGTACTGGCACTTATCGTCTCAAAGTGGAGGAATCACCCAACCATCAGTGAGAACAACAGTTACCAGGCTTTACGACGTCGGAATACGTCTCTAGCCTAGACCTCTAAATGTTGTGCGTTAAGTTCCAAAGCGTTGTTAGATTCATTGAATTTATTTTAAGTTGATCTTGCTTATGAAGTTTGCCTTTTGGGTTCACCACGAGATTTAGATGTAATTCCTAAAATGCAATCTAAAGATGATAAGCAAACTTTTATCTCTTTTCAGCAATGAAAATCCTAGCTACAAGGGGAAAAGAGAGACACTATCTTTTCACAAAGAGCAAAGAGCACACTGTAAATGCACTTTCCTAAATCAAGCCAAACAGACTGTCAATATGCAAATGCACATGTGCATGTATTTTTTTTTCACTTTCTTAATGTTGATGCCTAAAAAGAAAGTTGATGTACAAATCTGAATTTGCTTTCAAGTGACAAACACAAACAAGCTTCTTTTCGAAATCAAAAAGTAGAGATGATTACGACACTTTATGATTTTGAAATAAATACTCGTTTCGACACTAGAAAGTCTAAAATTCAAACCAAAGGCAAAAGTAGAAGCATAATCGACTATCAACAGCAAATAAAATTCCTCCTAAGATCAAAATCGACACTTGCGATAGATCTAAATCAAAGGACGACAGTATGACTATTCTACTTTTGCAATGGAAAACTGTAAATGATGTAACAAACACACAAAAACATCTACAATCTTTTTGTACAAAGGAGGCGGAATTACGGCAAAGAAAAGGGGTTTTTAAACAGACACATACACTGATCACAGGTTGCAAAAATCAGAGATAAAACTGAAAAAATGAAGCAAAGAAGCTCAGCTGCACAGGGCTAGGCTGATCAGCACACCTGTTACACAGAGAAACTGGATTGCAGCGCAGGTTGCCCTCTCGAGAATTGCGCTGAAATGCAGGAACTCTTCACAGTACCTGCGCTGGGGAAGAAACGAGAATTCTATCCGGGTTCTGGGTCACAGTTTACAGTTTAGTCTTTGGTTTTTGGCCAAGTAAAAGCAATCAGTAATGCACAATCAGAGGGTAGATTTAAAGAAGGTCTAAGAGCTATCACAAAGGGCAATCAGATCATTTGTGAATCAGCTGTTCAAATCATAAACAGATCCAGTGAATGGACTGAAGTAGCAGATGTCTACTTTGCATTTGTTAATGGCAAATGCAGTTCGATTTGCTACTTCTAAGTTTACGAAACAAACAACAAGAGAAACATAAACAAACTAACTAGACACGTTCCCAAGCGGAGTCGCCATTTTGTTAACGGGAAAAGTGTCTATTCAGAACGACCCTATCCCACTAAGGTGTGACAGTGACCTTAGAAACAAACAGAGAAAACTACTTTTGTATTCTTCTTTATGAACTATAAACGAAGAGGAATAGGATGAACCAAATTGTGTCTTGCGCTAGTCCTTTGATCCAATCTCTCTCCTCTTTGGCAGCTTCCAGCTACCTGCTCCCTTACTTTTCCAGCTTCACCAAGTCCCTGTAAGATCACAGAAGAAGAAAACTACACAAAGACATGGATTTATATTCATAAATAGCTTAGGATCAGATTTAAGCTAAAATACAAATGTAACAAACATCAATGATACACAAGCATGTAGGAGAAACTCAGATAGTTTTATTGATATAACAAGAAGATCCAAGAGGAGTTACAACCGATGATTCCTGATCCAGCATCAACCTCTTAGAAAAGAAGCCCCTCTTCACCTCCAACAAAGCATAAATCACCCAATACTCTAATATCTATCTCAAAACCAACAACAATTCTTTGCAATGTATGAAATTCCAGCCTCTGGATCTCTGGGATGAGGGATCCATATATAGATGTATGCAAGGAAGATGAGTCAGCTTATGATTTGACTAGTGTCTTCTCTCTGTCAGTGCTTACTTCCACTTAGAGACTGAGAGCCTCTTACTCATCCTTGGTCGAACTCAGTGAGGCAAGTGTCATTGGAGAAGATTCTGGAAGCTTCCATTTTCTTTCCACCTCGCGAAATGGCACTGTCATTTGTCATTTCCCGCTCAACGCACCCTGATAGTGCATTTAGGTGCATTGCAATGCACCTAGCTAGTGTATTTGGGTGCTATGCAACACAGCTAGCCAGTGGAGCAGCTGAAATGATCCTGATTTGACTGATTCTGAGCAGTTTCTGGTGGAGAACTTCTGGGAGAAGCTGTAATTTGTTGACCTTGTTCCTCTAGGGGTCGGAACAACACTTTTAGGGACTTAGGATCCCTTGGTTTATGGACATTTCATGCTTGGAGCTGCAAGGCACAAAAATGTCTATAACAAAAAGCCATCCCCAAGTGGAGCCAGTGTTATGCTCCTATACCAATAGGTGTCATATTTCATGATTGACTGGTAAAATCCCAAATATGTTCATCCTTTCCATGCTGCAAAGGTTTCCATATTTTGAAAAGATCAAAAAAATTAAAAATGTAAAGAGGGTATGCCCTAAAAGAATGATCAAAGGGTAAAAAGAATGAAATGGTCAAGAGAAGAAAGAAAAGAAATGAACCCCAAATAATGAAGACCATGAAAGTGTGCTAGTCCAAAATCCCACTACTATTTTATTTTTACAAAAGAATTTCATTGTGTGCAGTTGGTTAACTCTTGCCATAGTTGATGGATGGCCAAACAGCTTAATCTTGGCCAGTTCCTGTTTGAATTTCTGGTTTTAGAGATAGAGAATAAAATCTGTCCAAAAAGTTCAATCTTGGCAGATAAATAGCTAGGTGGAGAAGCAAAGGAACTCAACTGTTAAATTTGAGCCCTTGGAAGAAATAAGGGCAGACTTAGATAGGATTGCATTCAAAAGAAAAGAAGAGAGTAAGGGTTTGCTAGTCCAAGTGCACCCATGGAAAAAGAAAAAAATGTTAGGTACAATAGGCTGGGTAGGTAGTTTTGGTGTTACAGGAGCATGCTTATGATCAATTTTTGTTTCTCAAGAGGTTCATTTTATTGATTTCATAAATACAATGGCAATTGTTTGGTTACAAGTCAAGTGATGCATGTCTAACTTCCCCTCACACTTCTCCCAAAAACACTTACTAACCTCCCCCCAAGGATATTGAGATCTGCTCAATACCCCTAAATCACTCCATTTCATGAATAGGTTTAAGTAAAATAACTTTCTTGCCTTAGGCAAAGAAACCACATTTCTTGTGTAAAACCATTGTTCTCTCCTAAGCCTAAGTTGTTGAGCTTTATAACTTGGCGCTCACCCTTCATAGATCCATTGTGACCATTAACATTACTATATAAATCCCTATATTCCTCCCCCTGCCCGTATTATGTAAATATAAGAAAAGCCCCAAAATTTTATTATCCCCACTAGCGGCTAAATTATAACCATATGTCAATATTTACAGAGGATTCAAGGTTTATCCGGAACCTGTGAAAAACCCTATCAGCAACCTCGGGATTGATTAACCACCTGGGTTAATCAACAACCTTACTAAACCCTCCCCGCGTGCAAATATTCCAAAGTTAATTAACATCTGGTTAATTAACAATTTAATCCCCCCGACAGCCAATCAAACCTGCCCCGATATATTTAAGTCATTGTTTATCTATGTGGGTCCCCACGCCATAACCCTCTGCCACCTCAGACATCCGCCAACCATTCGATCCGGGCCCGTTGATCGGACGGCCCACAATCATATCGCGGCACCCTTCCCTGCCGATCTTTACCACCCGGGGAGCCGGCAGTATTCCCGCTGTACTTGGGACACGCGGCACCCTCCCAGAATGCTTGCGACCCCTCCACCCAAAACCACCTTAGCGCATAAGCGGTGCGGGCCGATACCACTTACCCTCCCGCTAACCCTGTCTGCTTACATCACCTCCACGTCATCGCCACATCAGCCTCCATACCCCGAGTCACGACAAAACATGATGTCCCGTGACGTCATCCAACCAAAAAGTGCCAAAAGCCCCGCGAAGCCAATTTTTTATTAAAAAACCCGTAAAATTGTCATTTTATTTCATTTGCATTCGTTGTTTTCACAAGACTGTTGCATGCAAAATTACATCTAGCAGCTGCAGAAGCTCCAGTCTGCCACCCGACCAAGCAAAGACCAGTCCCCTGCTGCTCAACTCGTCAGTCCACCTGCCAATTGTAATCGTTCGCCACCAAAACACAAGTTTTCACCCCGTCTCACCTCCCTAACCTGTGTTTTTGGTTTTCCTCTACAAAATTGTACCTATAGGAGCCAATTTTAAACTCAAGCAGTCCATAATTTCTATACCAACCCATCCAGAAAATGCTCTATTGCCCTTTTTCCACAGAAATTCAACCTCCGGCTTAAAAACACAAAAAATTGAACAATGGAAGCCTCGGTGGCCCTCAATGTTGCGCCTCTCAATGCACCTCATACAGACCAGCATCATTTACCCTTGGCCGACAAAGATTTCCAAATAAAAGACCCAATTGGTTGCCAAAATCATCTTCATACTTTTTGCCTAACCAAAAACAGTCATTTGAACAATTCTGATATCTATGGAATATGGGAATCCAATCTCCCCAAGTACTACCTTCCCTCAGTCAATATATTCCCAGATATTATTTGCCACTGCTGTGCCAATTATGACCTTGTCAGTAAAGCAGTTATCTCTCCATCACAAACTGTCCTTTTCTACATAACTGCTGACTCTATCAATGAAATGTTGCACTTCCTTCCAGCTCAGCCTCTTGCTCCTCTTTCCATGGGATTCCTGCTTGAGCAACGATCTCAACTGTCCAGTGCAAAAATAGCCCAGATTGCTAAGTTATTCATGAAACCAGAATGCCAGCCCCAAGGCCCACCTCCTTATTTATATGTCTCCTTCAATGAGACTGGAAGAATTCTTCTTGACATGATATCAGTAATCTTGGGATTCAGGTCCAGTGAATTTGTGGATGAGATGGTCCTGGTTCTGTTATCCACCTTTACTCTAGGACAGCCCCCTGCTATTAAGTATGACTATGCCTCTTTCATTGCTGACAAAATCCATGGTCAATTTATGAATTTGGAAAGAGAAGGAGTGTTTAAATACACAAGTTTCATATACCATCTGTTGTTGTATTATCACCCAGACATTTTTATATTTCCCATCATGAAATTGGATGCCAAAGGAGAGAGGAGGTCTGTAATATTTTTGACCTCTGTCTTCCACAGTATTGTTGAATCCCCTTATACCTACTATAAATTTATTGACCTGTTTATACATCCAACCTCCACTCTATTGATAGGAGCTTGTCCTGCTCGACTCTCTGGTGACATAAGAAAGATTTTACAGCTCTCCAAGAACTACAGGATAGGTGACAGGTACTTCTACCAGGATCACACTGAAATCAGGATATATGGCTGTGAGTTGTGCCCTTATAAGCTGCCCAAATATGTGCCCATGAGACTGTTTGCTCTGGAGTATTTTAGGCAATTTATTAATGCAAATTTAACTCACTTTTGTAATGCGAATAAAAAAGCTCAGCTGAGGATAAGAAACCAGTTAGGCCCTTTTATCATTAACAAGAGAGAAGCATGGGAAGATGCTGATAAAATATGAGGGGAAGACCTTAAATTGAAGAAAAGCTTTTGGTGGGTACCATATGACCCAAATGGCTTTATAAGTCAAAGAAAAGTAAAAAGCCGGCTGTCAACTTACACACATCATAGGATCCCTGATGTAGAACAATATGCCAATCAGGATGAGTGGATAGAGGGTACATTAGTAGAAGAACTTACTCGGAAACAAAAAATGGAACAAGCTATGAAAGATTTAGAAAAGACCCTTGACCCAGACTCTTTTGGACAGGTATCTTTCAAGCTGCCTCAGTAAGCCGGAGTGGGTACATCTCCTGCTGGGACTTCACAGCAACCTATACAAGGGGCCAGCACACTAGTTTAAAGTTCTTCAAAGGGAAAGGAAGTGGCAGGCACAGGGCAGCAAGAAATGACTGATCAACAGGAGAAAATTCCTCCAGTGAAGACCAAAGCAGTAGAGATTCCTGCACTACAGACTCCTCTAAATGAGGAAAAAGGTAAGAAAAGGGACAGAGAAGAGGCCCCACCCATTAGTGGACCTGCAGAACAGCCAGGTGCAAAAAGGCAAAGACTAAATCCTCTATCTGAAGAGGAAATCATTGGAGAAGCAATAGAAAGCCTAAGAGGTGAGAGGGCAACCAGCCCACAGACCTCCCCAGTGATAGACACATCAACCAGCTCACATAGGAAGGAGCTGGAAAGGCAGCATAGTGTGCAAGTTTCATCCACAAAGCCACCAAGCAAGCATACCTCTGATGTAAAAATAACATTCTCAGAGATAAAGGATAGAAATGATCCATTGTGGCTGCAAATTTATGACCAATATCTTAAGATGGCCCCCACAAAACAACAAGGATTGATGTCAGCATATGAAATTAAGGAGGGAAAAATGATCATGAACTACTTCAAGCCCAAGGTGCAGCAACCACAATCGGCAGCTGATTAAATCAAGACAAATTTGGAGGTCTTGGCCAAAGACATTCATCTAATAGACCAGATTCAGCTGCACAAACAGACTGGAGAGATGGTGTATTCCACACTAGCTGACAAAGCAATGTTCGCTCATAAATTGCAAAACTCATTGGAGAACACCTCTGCTCAGTTAGATTTAGAGAAAGCATCTTCTCTAGCAAAAGACAACAAGATAAAATCCTTGGAGGATATTATCATTGAACTGGGACATGATCCCAAAGATGCTAAAGGCATAAAAGCGCTAATGAGGAAAAACGAAGAGGACATTGTTGCCCTCAGAAAACAACTCAGAATGCCTCCTTTTATGCATCCACAAACAGCAGATGTTGTACAGCAAAAATCCGAAGAGGACATGATGGACCTACTCATGAGGCTAAATGACAGAATGGGTGAGACAGAGCAGGACTTGGATAAAGAACTACAAGAAAAGCAAGGAGTGTCGACGTCCCAGCCACTTGAAGTAACTCCAACAGTCACAGATGCCCCTCTCACAGTTATAACAACAATCCCTCGCACTGTCCCAACATCAACTGCAGAAATCACCATAGGTACCTCAGCAACAACAACAGCACTAGGTAGCAGTACAACTATGACCACAGAGAGACTGATAAAAGCCATTGAGGAGTTGAAACTCCAAGTATTTGAATTGAAGCAAGTCAAAGAAAAACTGGAAAAGATTGAGCAAAGCTATGATAAATCCAAAATGATTGTGGCAGAAAAAACAAGGGAAGTCAAAGCATTGTAGAACAAGGTAAGAGCCTTAGAAAAAGATCTCTCTCTACATAAGCCTCTGGCAGAAATCAGAGGAATTTCGTGGACCAACATCATTCAATCACTTAGTGCTGTATGGAGGTCTATTCAAACCATTTATGAATAGATTGATTTGATAGGAGTAGCCCAAGTGGAAATTCTGAAAACCAGAGCCTTATTGGGACAGATTCCTGAGCAAGCTAACAAGCTAATCCATTTTTTGAATGCCAAGACCAGTGAAGAATTGCAAGCACTTTATATCAGAGACAGAATAGGTACCATTTTGGATATTAAGAGAGTTCTAACCATGAGAACTCAGATGCAAAACTTGGACAGAAGATGCCAATACATGCAGGAAGAAATTGATTCTTTCACAGAAAAATTTACAGTCCTCAATCAAAGAGGTTTTCCAAGTCCTTTGGGAGATAATGATCATTTTATGAAGCACAAGGACTATGTACATAAATTAAATACATTTTCTATCAATCAAGCTAGTACATCTTCAAGTACTTCAGTAGAAAAAGCACTTCCATCTGGCCAGTCCCTTTATGACAGCCTAGAAAATCTATTTTACATAGAGCATGAGGTGAAGCATCTATTCACCATCCCTCCTAACTTTTACAGGTACACAGAGACTGATGAAACTTTAAGAAAGCTGCAGAGACATAAAATACCAGGAACAGAATGGTGGCAGAACATGCTAGAGATCCTGTAAAACTTATCGTTAGTCAAATCAAAATTATGCACCATCTGTTATAAATACACAGAACAGAAATGAACCACGGTCCTGCCAGATCAAAGCGTATCATATCAGCATTAAAGAAAGTCCAGCCAAAGTAGAAAATCATCACAAAGGATGAGTGGAAGACAGCTGAGAAACTGACTTCCAACATCTACCTCTAGTATGCCTCATAAAGAAGGATCAACCAGCGCAGCACAAATTTATTGCATGCATTTATTGTCTCCCTGTTTTTGATACTGTCTATCTCTATCTACGTAAAAGGAACATTAATTGTGAGCAAATATTTATTTCCATCAGATATTTTGCATAATATCTTGACATTTTTGTATAAATACCCCCTCAGACGAAGTATTTGGGGTTGGTTGATTGGGATACATTCTCAGACTTTGCTGTAATTCTGGAATTTTGGAATAAAAGGTTGTTGGAACCATTTTGTTAAGCTTACTGGATGAAGAACTGATGCTTAGGACCATGTTTCAGAATTCTTGAATCGTTTTATGGATCAATAAGTCTCTTCTAACTTGTGTTTTACAGTTTCTGTGGTTATTATATCATCTATATTTCATGATCTAAATAATAGAGAAAAAGAATAACCCAGAATTTGCTTGTTTTCACTCTGTGTTCAATCTCTGTTATTATTAATGTTTTCTTCAGAATTAGCATAAATAGTGAATTCTTAATTGCTCCTGCCTCCCCTGGTTCTTTCATCTTGAATATTAGTTAAGGAATTCTTAATTGCTCCTTAACAATAATCATTCATTTTCCCTCTATCAAACATGATGAAGGATTCTTAGCTGCCCTTCACCCATTGACTCCATTCCATCAAATTTCAGCCTATAAATTGTTCCATATTCAAGTACCTTGCTCTGTGATAAATCCTCTCATAAGAAACTTAACCCAGGAAGCCATCCTTATTTGACTCCATCATGCCTAATGGACTAAAATGTTTCAGTTTTACCTCACTGTTCTTTTGAGTCCCTATCCTTCCAACCAAACTCAAAACCAAAACGTTTGCACTTCATAACTAGCCTAATACACCCTAACAAAGCTAAATTATAAAGAGAGAGACCTCTCTGGATGCAGATTGGCTAGAACCTGTATCTAAAAAATTGGTCTGTGGTTACCTCGGCCGTATTCCCTTTCTTACAACTTTTGGGAACAACCTTAGTGATAACACGGTGCACCTGAATCAAGGATCCAAGCTGATGGAGTGGATGTGACATCCATTGAAGCATGACCATCTCATTCTCTCCCTCTCCCATCTCCCATTCTGTGATCATCCTTCTTCTTTGCCTTCTCAGGCACGATGAGATTGTGTTGCTGCAATTGCTTAGCCATCTCATCGATTGTTTTCCTCATGCAATTTTATTCGGGATGAAAACCTTTGGAACAGTAGCTGCAAAGTGTTATTTCCTTCTTCTTCTTACCCTTAGGCAAAGAAGCACTCTCTAAAGATTGTACGGGTCTCTCCTTCCTCGATTCATTATATTTATGCTTCCCTTTTTGCTTGTCTCTTCCACTGCTCTTTGGAGCATCACTAGCCACAAGTGCTTGGTTCTTTAAATGCTTGACGACACCCTTTTGGACTAACTTAACTTGTTCTTGAGTTAATTCTGCAATGAAGTCATTCAATTGAGGCATTTTCCATTTTTCCGGAGTCAATTTAGATGCTTGAAAAGACGATACAAATACGTAATATTCAGGGGCTAATTTCAAGAGAATCGAAAGGATGAGTTGATATTCCTCTTTCTTGACTCCACATGCATCAAGTTCAACGAGGAGGGATTTAAACTTGGTGAAGTATTCTTGTAGGTTGCTGAAATGAGTTGGACTGAGGGATATGAGTTCATTCTCTAGTTGATGCACTCTCATTTCATCCTGCTTGCCATATAGTCCTTCCAATGTGGTCCAGACCACATCAGGAGTAGTGGCTCCGCTGACATGAAAGAGGAGTTCTATGGAAATTGATAGGAATATCAGCCTAATTTCTTCATCTAATTTATTTAAATACTTTATCTTCTCCACTGCAGAAGTTGGTTCAGTCTCCGTTCCCATTGTTACCCTGTAAAGCCCTTAGCTTCAAAGGAGTAGAGTGATCTTTGTCTTCCATTTGAAGTAATTGAAAGGATTTAGAATGAGTTTTGTGGGTTGAGAGAGATGATCCATTGCTTTTTTCTGCACCTCCTGATTATCTATACATGCAAATAAAACCATGTACAATCCACTAGATTCGAACTAGCTCTGATAGCATGTAGAATTCCTGCAGAAACTCCGATAGATCTAGAATTCTAGTTAAATTAAACACAAGTAATTTGTTGATATTCAAGAGAGGAGAGAAAGAATTTTCTCCATAAAATCAATGTATTAAATTAATGAAAAATAGTAATACATGAGCAACCAAACCTCTAATCCCAAATGGAGATGGTTATATAGAAATTGCCGAATCTAGAAAACTAGGAAAAAACTGGAAAAGGCTAAGAAAAGCTAAAGGGAGGCCTAAAATAGCAACAATGACTCAAGACAACCTATGCCAACTATTAGTCACAAGGAAAGCATGAGGAGGGGCGCATTTCCCAAGAACTTTAAAACATGCTAAAATGGTTCGGGGGACCAAATCCCTTGATTTAAAGGGGAATCTTCATGTGGGGCGCCAATCCTCAAAGAACTCAAGTGGATGAGGTGTGGAGATGTGTGAACATGCACTTAGATGTCTAACTGGTTTAGGAAAGTGGTTAGACCAATATTTCCATAATATTAATCCTTTAAAGGCAAAAAACAAGGGAATGTTGGTGCACCGAGCTAGTTTACCAAAAAACAAGTGTGAACATGATTTTTAGTGCATGTGGCTAAGTCAAGGATACTTAGGCTAAAAAATAAATGTATATGTTAGGATTATATTCCAACACACATGGCTATCCAACCACCAAGAGGAAGGAAAGTGAGATTATGAATGCAACATAGATGGTTCTATCATGCAACAATATACAATATGTTGAGGTTGTAAAATTGCTTCTTGATGACGCCACCTTAGTTGAACTTTTTCTGGGATAAGAAAAGCATCAGGCCTTGATGCTACAACACTGCTAATAATTGTACCTGTTGTATCTCCCACAAACTTGTTTCAATATTCCACTCATTTAGAAGAAAACAGGCATATTGAGGAGACATACCTAAATCCATTGATGTTTCATCCACCATCGTGAATTTACAAGTAAATCAGAATCATACTCACTTGTAATAAAGCTGACTCAAGATTTTCAAAAGCTCTAGGTATTCTCTTTCAGATTAAACTCATTCAATTCCTCCACACACTCATTTCATATGCACTCAATCTCTTCTCAGATGCATCATCACTATCATTTGATGAGTTCCTCTCTCATCTTCTCCAGGATTTCCTCACATACAAAACCCTCTATTCGAGTTCTCAACTTGAAACTTAGATTCTTACTCTGCCTACAATAGAGTTTCTCCCCTCACTTAATTCTCTCAAATTTTCTACAAGATTCACCTTTTTCATAAGACAAATTCATTCTAAACTACCATTGATTTTGATACACACACACTGTTAAATTTGCCTCTACCTTGAGAAGGCTAGAAAAAATAAAAGAAATCAATAAAAATAGCGGCAACAACATTTCACCCTTTTACTCAAATAACTCCCTGCCTCAGTCAAACAAGCGGAAAGCTACCAAAGCATAGTTTTATTTGTTCGTCAAATCTTAAAACCCTTGTTGCTTCAAGGGTTTCTAATATGCGGTCTGACTTTGCATACAGATCCCGGGATCTATCCTTTGGAGCTGAGCTAAGGTGAGCAATGGGAAAGTGTGCTAGGACTTCATCAGATGACCTAGCTTCCTCCGAGGAAGAATGGCGATAGAATGAAGAATCGATCCCAGACAAAGAATAGGATGACTAGGAAGAGCTCGAAGCCATAACTTGGCTGACAACAGACGACGACGAAGATGATGAAGACAATCAACCGGTGAATGCATATAGCGTAGACGATGATGAAGACGATGCAGACAATCACCCAATGAATGCGTCCAACGTAGACGATGATCAAGATGCTTCTACCAGGGATGATCAAGATTCTTCTGCTAGTGATGATCAAGATGCTTCTGCCGAAACTGATGATGAGGTAATTTTGTCCAACTCTATTTATTTTTCAGTGCCTTTATTTGTATTTGGCACTTTCCAAAGGCCTTTTTCTTCAAATTTTATCATTTTATCCTATCCTCCCTCTACTTGTCTTTGGTGCACCATGCAAGTTCAAGTCTTCCATTTTGTGTGGTCTAGGGTCCTGAGAAGTGTCAGGTCTCTATTCTCTATCTCGCATTAGGAAATACTCCACATTGAGCTACCCTTGATCACTCTGATGCAACAACCAAGAGGCATCGTGGAAAGAGGAAGCTCTCCATCAAGCCACTCGTGAGAAATCTACAATGAAAATGCTTCACATCGAGCCACCCTTGAGCACTATGATGCAACAATCGAGAGGCATTGTGACAAGAGGACTCTGCAATGAAACATCTCTAGAACATTGGACCATCATCGAACAATGCATTGAAAACATCGATATCAGGAACAAGTGGAGGAGGCAGAGGGTGAGGCCCTTTAGAACCTGAAACCATCGGTGAAGCGACTATGGTTTCTTTAGTTCCTTCCCCTGATATCTCCACATTATTCATATTGGAGACTATTCATTATAACTTTATTGCACTACGAAAATACTACTTGGTCTCATGTCTTGCTTTAGAAATTTCAATTTGGTTGATTTAGTTATGTTGAAAATTATTCATTTTTGTTATTTTTTCAACTTTGAATATGTAATTGGTTAAATTGTTGGAAAAATTGTTTTCTTCCTCCACACTTCTAATTAGAGGTCTTTTTCTGCAAAAATACCCTTCATTTGAACTTGACTATCAGGTTGGTAATATTTTAACACCAAAGGAAATGTATGTTTTATATTCCATTTAAGAGTGATTCCTAACAATCAAACTTCATTGGTTGCAATTTGACTTGTTTATAGGTTTTTTTTTAATAGAAAACATTTTCTGCCTTATACATTTTCTATTTAGAATAGGTTTACAATTTGCCAAATTAATCCTGAATATAAAAATTGGTCATTTTTAGCCAAATTACAGTTCTCTTGTAATATGCTTTTGGAAACTTGAGGTTTATGTTTTTGGAAAATTTATTGCATTCTAGCTCAATAAATTTGTTGGTTTTGTTTATGCTATATTTTTTGAACATATACACCTTTAGTTTTGAATAGATTGAACAAATTGTGACACAGTTTTTGTTTTGTTTCTTTTATAAGTTTTTAAAAAGTTGCGGATTATTGTCTAAAGGCAGGGACTAGCTGCAAATTCTCCTTGTTATTCCTTGAACCATATTTTTGTATGGATTAGAATAGAAATAATTGGATTTTCACTAGTATTCATGACATTTTTGGGCTTTGAAAATCCCCATTAGTTGCTTTCTTGCAAGCCAAACTCAAGATACAACCTGATAGAAAAAAATATCTAGATTTTTTCTGCACCTATCAGGCTGAAGTTTAGGAAATATGTATGTTGATTGACTGAAGGTTGAAGCTGAAGCGGTTTCCCTCTTGACCTCACCCACTGGTCCACTGCAGAGGGCTTTAGAGCCTGAACTGAAGTTTGAACAACAACAACTCAACAGCTGGAAGTTTGAACTCTGGACTCGACAGCTTGAGGTTTGAACTATATGAACTTGGTGTTTAACTTGTTACTAATTAGAAACATATAGTCTTATTGCTTTATTGACCCATTAGGCAGTAATCATGGTATCTATCTTGTGTGTCTAGCACTCAGTAATGATGAGGAGTACACTAAAGAAGTTTTTATTTCTATTTTTAAATTGTTTTGTCTTTGCAGATTTACGTTATCTAGTTTTCAATTATGTCATCATTAAGAAATGCTGTAAAGTGGTGGGCTCACAAGGAACGCGCCCAACCGTATGTATTTCTTCTTCCTTATAATTTTCAGTCAGTGATTTATTTTGGAAAAAGTAATACAATAATATGATTTTTGGCATATTTGTTTGTAAACTTTGGAAACCTAGAAATATAAATTATGAAGAAAACATTAGACTATTAACATTTTGTCCATGCAGGGCTGAAAGGAATAAATTTGGGTTACTAGAGAAACACAAGGACTATGTACTTAGGGCTCGTGATTATCACAAGAAGCAAGAAAACATCTAGGTATGCGATGCAAAATTTATTTATATATTATTTTTTCAATAAATTATTTTTGGGTTGAAATTGTTTCTCATAACATTTGCAAACAGGAAAAGATGCATCTAATCACCCATAATCTTCTTTTTGTGAAATGGCATGGATCCACAGTGGCATCTCTCATTTATGATACAGTTGTTTGTGTAATTTATATATATCGGCATGCATTTTCTTATGCATGTTCATATGTTACTTTGTTTGTATGCTTTTCTTCACTGTCTTTCCTTCTGATGGTTTAGATTGTTATTGATAATGTAGAGGCTTCGAGAGAAAGCAACATCTAGAAACCCCAATGAATTTTATTTTAAGATGATCAACACTAGGACTGTTGATGGCATGCACCGTCCAAAGTAAGGAAATTCAAATATTTCATTCTTTCTTGCTTTAATTGCACCGAAGTTTAAGATGTTAAAAGTTGATTATTTTTTGTGCTTAGGAGTGGTGCAAAGCAATATTCCAATGAGGAACTGTTATTAATGAAGACCCAAGACATTCAATATGTGCTTCAAAAATCACAGAGTGAAAAGAAGGTACAAACATTACTAAGTACATTGGACAATGTGAAGGTGGATGGCATTTTTATATTTTTTTTGCAATATTTTAATGTGTTTATTATGAATGATGCAGAAAGTAGAGCAACTTTAGTCTGCACTTCATTGCACTGGTTTCCCTCCTTCAAGAAGACACACTTATTTTACCGAAGACAGTTATTATTAGCATGCCAAATTTATTCAGTAAGCCATAACACCTTTAGTGGTCAAATGTATGATCACAAATATGGAAAAAGAAAATGCATACATCAACGTTAATTTCATTCATGAGGTTCATTTATTTCCCTAACAGTCTCATTAAGAAATATTCATTATCTAACATATTTGTCAATGATTTGTGTTAACTAACAAGTTATTCATTATGTGCTCTGTCATTGCACCTCTCTGGTATTTTAGATTCTCTTTGCTATTAAATTTAGTAAATCATATTGAATTTTGTGCTTTTGTCTGGAAATGGAATAATAGAGGGAATCCTGGGGTGAGCCCTAGAGCAAGGATCCCCTCCACTCCTACCACTGAAGCTCATGTGGAAGAAACTTTGAATTGATGACTAGCCGCTCAATGAAGCATGGAGACTAGTACTCTGGATCGAAGGAAATAACCTTTGGTAGTGGGCCCTCATTGAATCCACACGCCTCTGGTCCTTTGAAGTCTATCCCAACCTCTCGGGCATGGTATCCTCAAATATCTATCAGAAAGATATCCTGCTAGTCCTTTGAAGTCTATCCTAGCCTCTCGGGTAGGGTCTCCTCAAATATCTATCAGAAGGATATCCTGCTGGCGGAGGTTGGGGGAAGAGATTTGAGTCCTCACTACTCTGACATATGAATGAAATATAAGTCTTTGGCTGTTGTTTTGTAC
Organism: Pinus tabuliformis; assembly: GCA_031772625.1. Taxonomy (NCBI): domain Eukaryota; kingdom Viridiplantae; phylum Streptophyta; class Pinopsida; order Pinales; family Pinaceae; genus Pinus; species Pinus tabuliformis. The sequence goes on along the minus strand of CM062805.1, from coordinate 1,249,174,875 downwards.
CGAAACTTGGTTGGACAACAAGGAAGAAAGCATTGAACTTGTTGGATAAATCTAGTTGTAGATTAATAGTTTGATGAGTCACAATTCCTCTAACCAGAAACATATTCCCACTCAATTTAATTTATATATACTCTTTGGTAGTGAGAATCTTGTTACCTCCAAAACCTACCTAACACCTCATAAGGTAAAGAACTATATGTAGTAGAATACATAAACCCTACCTTATATTTGATACCCAAATGCTATTGTCTTAGGAATTGCCAACAATGACATTATTGTTAATATGATCTTCAGTTTTAGTGGTTCTCTTAAAATTATATGGAAAGTTATAATAGTACATAAATTACCTATGTGGGTCATTAATATTATCTTGGAAAAAAATTTTAACACCCCTACCCCCCCGGAAAGTTTGATAGTGTTTATCAATAATTTTTTAAAATTTTAGAAAATAAATATTATTTTATATAGCCTCTCTGAATGAAAAATGTACATCCATCAAAAAAAAATACTTGTGTCTTAATTAGTTATGTTTTGCCTCTTTATGAATAAATAACCATAAACTATATCCTTTCTTCATATATTGCTAATTTTCTATCTAGCATCAAAAGTACTCCTAGAGTATTGGAAACCTGTTCGTGGTGTTACCTGTTGTAGGGGAACCTGGGGATTGGAGCATAATGTCCCCAATATGGGGAGATTTCCATAAAGAATGGTGGGCACATGGGAACATTCCCCCCCATATCTGGGGTAGTTTGGGTAACGTTCCTTGAATGTTCCCTCTTGTTGAGGAATGTTCCCTATATGTGAATGTTCCCTCTTCTTTAGGAATGTTCCCTAGATGTTCCTTGGCAGTGCCTGTCAGTCACCAATTGTTTCCGAGACATTCCCAATGTTCCTTAGATGTTCCCTAGAGAATTCCACTTTATCATTTCAAATTTGGTACCTGTTTCACGTGAGATGGTAACATTGTTCAATAATTGATTAATAATTTAAAATCAATACCTGATTATTGATTAATTTATGAAATATGTATTTGTTGATTGTGTGATGTATCAACTTTTCCATTTTCTAAAGACCTTTGTTGCTGAACAATTATAAAATGGAGAAAAAGAGAACAACAAATCTTAACAAACCATTATTGTAGTATGTTACAAGAGTGGACAATGGTCGTTTCCCTGGTTGGTCATTCTATATTTGTGGACACTACTTTATGGGCAACTGCAACCAAGTAGCTGCCCAGTTTTTTGGAATAAGTAAGCATGCAGTTAACGTTGGGATTATGGTTAATTTTCATTAGAGGCCATGTGCTGACACTCTCTTAGATGTATTGGTGGTTTTGTTTGGCCTACTTATGGGTAATTAACCCACTTTATTGTACTTTACGAGATCTTAACTACCTCGTGGCATGCTCAGCTAGCTATTAACCTAGCTATGTTAGGATCTTTAACTATTGTTGTAGCTCACCACATGTAGTCGATGCCTCCCTATCCATACCTAGCTATTGATTATAGTACCCAACTCTCTCTGTTCACACATCATATGTGGATTGGTGGGTTTATCATAGTTGGCGTTGCTGCACATGCAGCGATTTTTATGGTAAGAGACTATGACCCAACTACTCAATACAACAATTTATTAGATCGCGTTCTTAGACATCGTGATGCAATTGTATCACACCTCAACTGGGTATGTATATTCTTAGGTTTCCATAGTTTTGGTCTGTATATTCATAATGATACTATGAGTGCTCTAGGACGTCCTCAAGATATGTTCTCAGATACTGCTATACAATTACAACCTATCTTTGCGCAATGGATAAAAAACACTCATGCTTCAGCACCTGGTTCAACAGCTCCTGGTGCAACAGCGAGTACCAGCTTAACCTGGGGAGGTGGTGATTTGGTGACAGTAGGTTCGAAAGTGGCTTTGTTACCAATTCCATTAGGAACCGCGGATTTTTTGGTACATCACATTCATGCATTTACTATCCATGTTACTGTTTTAATCCTACTTAAAGGTGTTCTATTTGCCCGTAGCTCCCGTTTAATACCTGATAAAGTGAATCTGGTTTTTTGCTTTCCTTGTGATGGACCTGGTAGAGGAGGAACATGTCAGGTATCTGCCTGGGATCATGTCTTCCTTGGTTTATTCTCGATGTACAATGAAATTTCGGTAGTAATATTCCATTTCAGCTGGAAAGTGCAGTCTGATGTTTGGGGTAATATAAGTGATCAGGGAGTGGTAACTCATATTACGGGAGGAAACTTTGCACAAAGTTCCATTACGATTAACGGGTGGCTCCGTGACTTTCTATGGGCACAAGCCTCTCAAGTGATCCAATCTTATGGTTCTTCATTATCTGCATATGTTCTTTTATTTTTAGTTGCTCATTTTGTTTGGGCCTTCAGTTTAATGTTCTTATTCAGCGGTCGTCAGTATTGGCAAGAACTCATTAAATCTATTGTTTGGGCCCATAACAAATTGAAGGTTGCTCCTGCTATCCACCCCTGAGCCTTGAGCATTGTACAGGGACGTGTTGTAGGAGTAGCTCATTACCTTCTGGGTGGAATTGTCACAACATGGGCGTTCTTCCTGGCAAGAATTATTGCAATAGGATAAAGGCTAGGAGGATTTTAAAAGTATATGGCATCAAGATTTCCAAATTTCAGCCAAGGCTTGGCCCAGGACCCAACTACTCATCGTATTTGGTTCGGTATTGCGACTGCACATGACTTTGAGAGTCATGATGATATTACCGAAGAACGCCTTTATCAGAAAAATTTTGCTTCCCACTTTGGTCAGTTGGCAATAATCTTTCTGTGGACCTCTGGTAATTTGTTCCATGTGGCTTGGTAAGGCAATTTTGAAGCATGGGTACGCGATCCCTTACATGTAAGACCCATTGCTCATGCAATTTGGGATCCTCATTTTGGTCAACCAGCTATAGAAGCCGTTACCCGAGGAGGTGCTCTCGGTCTGGTCAATATTGCTTATTCCGGTGTTTATCAATGGTGGTATACAATTGGCTTACGCACTAACGAAGATCTTTATGCTAGAGCTCTTTTCTTGCTATTTCTTTCTGTAATCTTTTTAATAGCGGGTAGGTTACATCTACAACCTAAATGGAGACCAAGTGTTTCATGGTTCAAAAATGCCGAATCCCATCTCAATCATCATTTGTCAGGACTCTTCGGAGTCAGTTCTCTAGCTTGGACAGGGCATTTAGCTCATGTCACTATTCCTGAATCAATGGGAGTGCAGGTCTGATGGGATAATTTTTTGGATGTATTACCGCATCCCGAAGGTTTAGAACCGCTTTTCACAGGTCAGTGGAATCTCTATGCTCAAAATCCTGATTCTAGTAGTCACTTATTCAGTACCTCCCAAGGGGCGGGAACTGCTATTCTAACTTTTCTCGGAGGATTCCATCCACAAACTCAAAGTTTATGGCTGACTGATATGGCTCATCTTCATTTAGCTATTGCATTTGTTTTTTCAATTGCTGGTCATATGTATAGAACCAACTTTGGGATTGGTCACAGTATGGAAGATATTTTGGAGGCACATGTTCCTCCAGGAGGCCTATGATGAGGTCAGCCTAGTCATCCTCTTGGGGCTAACCTAAACCTTAAAGTATTTGTATAAATAAAACATACTCATTTGTAAATTACTCATTCAGGTCATTCTTTGATAAACGTCTAAACGTCTAAGGACCAAGAGCATTCCTTATATAGCATGTTTTTCTTGTTCATGTGTTTGGAATATTGTAGCAATCTCTCTGGTTATGTTTGAAGTTTTCTCTCAAGTGCATGAATTCATCTTGAGCTTTTCTATTATACTTCTGTTGTGTTTTCCTTGACTGGATCATGGTTTGTTGGAGAGTTCACCATATATCCACTATCTCTCTATGACCTCAACATGGTATCAGTGGTAGTGTGAACTCTTTCTTCTCTATCTGACACTGTTTTAACACAGATTAAGGTCTGAACCTAAGGTTTTTTCCAAAACTTTCTTTTTTTATCTTGAGCTCTGCCATTACACTTTTCTCTAGTGCAGTAGTTCTTGACTAGTGAAAATGACAATACCAAACACAGAGTTGTACTCGAAAAGTAATTGGAGTAACGTTTATTCTAGTGCAAGGTAATTGAAGTTTTTGAGGCAATTGTTTTCTAATTGGTTAACTTTAGACAAATATGCTAGCATTATGTCTATAAACAAGAAAAGCTATAGGTTCATTTTTCCACTATTGATATATAATGGAAAGTCATAGTTAATTTCCTACCTTATATTTCCTTACTATTTTCTATTTCAAATTTGATTGAAAATTCATTTAAACATTCCTTCTAATCTATAGCTAACTATTTATCAAGGTTAAAAATAATTCAAAAACTTGATGGGCTATTGAATTTTCAACTTGGACACTTATGGGCCATGGCTTTATGAAGGTGACATCCAATGTTCACTATTAAGGTTAGTTAGGTTTCGACTACTAATGGAGTCATTTTCCCAAGTTATATTTTCAATAATGGGTTATGAGTGATTATAAAACATATTTTTGATCAACCAGTAAGAAGCCAATCATGTTTTAGGGTAAGCCAATCGAGTTTTAGAGCTAACTATAAGATTTTTTTGTTCTAATTAAGCACCAATAAGTCAACTAGCCTTTGCTGGTATGGATCCAAGTGACCATTGTAGGCAATTTTCAGGTCGATTTCCTTGAAAGTAAAACATGATTAGTACCATTTCGAGCAAGTTGTCTTTGAAAATTTGTTTCATTAAGTTGAACGTTGACCCATGGGCCATTACAGTTGGGCATTGGGATGTGGGTATGTGGGTGATTCAAGGGTGGTGTTGATTATAGCTCTCAATTTCTGTTTGTACAATTTTATAGGCATTGAATTTTATAACTTTCTTAGATAAGTATACCATATGTCCTTTTTAGCTATGGTTTGATATTTTTTTCTTGTGAATTATTCCTTCGTGATTTTTGTTCTTATTTATTAAGCTATTTTGTAATGTGAAACAACAAATTACTGCCAAAAAAATTGTTCTAAAAGGCCTGTCTGACTCACTATTTATTGAGAAGATTGTGATTTGGCCGAGTCATTGGTAATATTTTCCAGAAACTGTTTTGATATGGCTCAAACCTTTTTGTAAAATGCTTTTTTTGAGGATAATTTATGCTCAGCTTTTGATTTTGCCAATGAGAGTTATCTCAATGTGCCAATAAAGGGTAAACATGGTGTTTAATTGGTGATAGAGATACTTTTTTGGGTTAGGAAATGAATTAAAAACAAATCAAGTTCTGTTCATTTTTCAAAGTTCTCCAAGGTTTTGTTGACTTTGCTAATTGTTTTTGGGTTCTTCCCATGTCAATGTTTCAAGACCCTAATGGAGTTATCCTTGAATTTGAGTTCTACAATATTGTTGTTAATATCTGATTGATATCCTGGAAAAAGGTAGATGTTTACAAGTTATAACGTTGTTGGAAAATGCTTATAGTGGAATTGCTTCAAGCCCATTTATTACCATGTTGTTTAGTATTATAGGATTCTTAAGCCAACTAGAAATTATAAAAAAGCTGATTGAAAAATCAGCAATTTAGTTTATACATCAAGCGCCTTTTTTAAATTTTTGTGAGGTTGCTTTTTGGTGCTTATAATTTTAGTAATTAGATTTCCCCTATTGTACATGTACTGTACAAAAATTTTGCTAAATTTCATACTGCTATGGAATTTCATTACTACACAAGCCAGTATGGTTGAATATTGCTACTATGAGCCTTAGATCAACTATTTTATTTCTTTTCAAAGTCATATCTTTTGGTTTTGTATTATGGTATAATTTAATAAGATTTAGTGTCAAGGGCTCATTTACGACAGTCAATCTGGAAAGAATCCTTGTCAGCACATTATATAGAGCAATGTGTAACGAGACCTTATAGCAGCATGTTACCATGTATAAGATCCTAAGTAACAAGGCAAGTCCCTTAGGGGCCCCATGTATGTTGAACATGTGACACACTAGGATGTGTATCCTAAAAATTAATATTTGAGGCAAATTTAGTTGATATGCTAAGAACATTGTGCAGCAACATTAATACATTTACGATACAATTTCTGAATCTCTACTATCATCATTAAGCAATTTAACTTGGGTCTTGTCCTTATGAACTAGAAATAGAGAACTATATCTGAGCTTCACGAGATTTAATGGTTCTGTAGTGATGTGCCTGAGAGTCAAATACCTACCTCCACCCAAGAAAAGTAGACCAGTATGTCATCCTAATGGCTACTCATACCTATAGCGTTCTTATGAACTCCATGATCTCGTGACATCTTACTAAAACAGGTTGGTGTTATTCATAGTGAAAAATAAACTATACATGTACACATGATTTTGTGCACTAAAATGCTAAATCATCTCATGGAGGCATAGCATATACATAAGTCAATTGGAACACTAATTTAATAAGAAAGAAGCACCCTCCATGTGGAAAAAATTTGGCATGCAACTACAAGGTATATGTTTCGTATTTCCAAGGAGGCTAAGGAAATAGACTAATTATTAAGAAGCCCATTAATATATAGAACATTCATACAATTATGGCATACTATAGGGCATTCCATGCATACGAAATCTTCTCACCAAAGTGACACTAGATCAAATTAATTAGTATAAAAAGGCATTCACTTATGCTTTTCATTTAATCATAACATGACCCATTGAAAAATAGTCACTATACAGGGAAAACCTAGGAAGATGTGCATCCAAATCATAGTGAACTATTATGCAACTGCTACAATAATTGTACACAACCTTCAGTGGCAGTTCTAGATATAACATTAAAAAAATAACAACATTCATCCATCAATAATTCATATATAGTGGTAGATGGCTTGTATACATTGAGACTGTGTAATATGGGTGAAATTGTAGCATCCCATGTGACATTCTCATTCCAACATTTATCCATCGGTACTTTATATATAGTACATTGAGACTGTGATACAGGTGGATGACTTCATAATTTTAAGCCTGCAAGAATCACTTTCTATCTTACTATTTGCATGAAAAATCCAAATTAGAAGCACATAAATCAATTTAGCAAGAGTCCATTGTATATAGGCAGATTACTGTTTGTAGTATTTGTTACTATTTGTAGTATTTGTTATTATTTTTTTGTGCCAATCTAATTAGCCCTAAAATGCAGATAATAAGAATAAGAACACTTGATTACATGTCTATGTTTTTGTGAAATAAATAGACATCTGTCTTCTAGTGTGGCGAACTTATTAATGTGATATGTTATAAGTGGATTGTGGGCTGTGTGGAAATTTTTATAGCATCCAAGTGTTAGTATGTTATTAATTTTTTATATCAAGGCATCATGATTATTTTCCCCTAAATAGCATGTCTGATCTTATGTTTAGATAACACATCCCAGTTTTATTAGGGAGTAATTTGTTTCACCTGGACTAGATTAAATTGAGAAAATTGACAGATCCTTGGCTTTCAAAACAATTATATGTTCGAAATTCTATTGTAGTACTTGTTACGTTTTGTGTGTGTGCCAACCTGATTAGCATCAAAATGCAGATAATAATGATAAGCACACTTGATTACACATCTGGGTTTGTGAAGTAAATAAACATCTTTCTTCCAGTCTGGCAAACTTATTAATGTGATATGTTATTAGTGGACTGTGTGGGATGTGTTGTGGAAATTGATTACCACATGAAAGTGTTAATATGTTATTGAATTTTTATATCAAGGTATTAGGATTATATCCACCTAAATAGTGTGTCTAAACTTATGCTTTAGATAGCACATTTTAGTTGTGTTAGGGAGTAATTCATTTCCATGAAACATTTATTCCTTTAACAAATAAAATTCCCAATCATGGGCTTAATTGTAATTCTCTCATATGGTATAGATCTTACCATCCTTACACAACTGGTTTTTCACCCATGAAATTCAGATTGTAGCAAGAATAATAGCCTTATAGTTATTGTTATCTTGTTGTCTCTATTATTACCCACCTACAGATTTGTATCTCTAATTGTTTTTTCTAGCCCCATATTGAACTACTGCTTGCAATGTTATCAGATGAACTTCCTGTTGGGTATATACATGTTTATTGTAAATTTCAATCTAAATAATGCCCGAGTAAATTGTCAGGTTGTTGTAACTTTTGATTCAGTATATCCAATCTTGTAAGGTCGGAAACAAGGTTGTTCCATTTTATAATGCATGATTAATTTTGATGGGACCAATAATTTTACATTTTTTGTGTGGCTCCACGTGCCATCTATTGTCACAAGCAGTAAGTCCCCGCCAGAGAGACCAGGTGAGCCTATGTGTCGTGTAAGTTAAACAGAGCAAATTTTTTTATTTTGTCGTAGCACACATCCTTATGATATTGTTGTAATTTATCTTTTGTTTCTAATGTCTAATTTCATTTGATGTTGTTTAATCTAGATTTTTGTTGTGTTGTTAATTGTCATATTATTGAACTTAGTACTATATGAAAACTAGCCTCTACAAATTTGGTTCACATGCAAGTTCCACCATCCGAAACATAGGCTGGCAAACTTAAAATCAAAGGAGAATGTTGATGGAAATGAGGTACTCAAGTCAATTTATGTTTTCATCCATTATTTTTTTGTCTTCCATTTAATATGATATACAATCAGTCCTTGAATTTTTAAACCTCATGGGAAAATCCAAAAAAATACTTCTTCACATTTATGGATGGCATCCCTAGTAAACTCGTGAGTGTAGACTAGCGCAATTAACCAAAAGTATTTGAGCTGGTCACTTGTTGGCATAGAACTAGCCAAAAGCCCATCAACATTGGAGATATTTTGTTGAACTATTTTTTTTGGTTTTTCAATAAATATACATTTATATTGGACCTACATATTACAATGATAAAATATTTATGCTTTAAGAACTCAGTAATTTTGTAAAGATTTTATTTGGCATTGCAGGGACAGTCTATGCGGATGACATATTAGACTATTTCGAAGGCATTGTAAGAAGCGGTCTCGAAAAGACATATCATCCTCAGGATTATTTTAACTTCTTTTGTCTTGGGAATCGTGAAGTAAGGGATGATAATGAAGAACCTTCTACAAGTGTAGTTCTAGAAAATAAACCTCATGTAATTTATCCATAATTTTTTTTGCTCAACTGGTCTACAAAAAATGATCTATGTTGTCCTCAATTACTAATTTTCCTTATATCATATTTTGTGTTAGATACCTATAGTAGAAAAAATCTTTCTCCTATAATTTACAGAATAGCATTTAGTTATTCAGTTTCAAGTGCCAGAGTGGCTTCAAAAATTTTCAGTTCAAAATTGACAAATCTTTACTTTTACTAAAATTGATATCATATTGTCCTTTTGGATGTCAGGTCCTTTAAATTTTACTAACATTCTTTAGGTGACAGGCTTGGGCTCTAAAAAATCGTTGTTTCATGATTTATGTCCATTCAAAGGGTATGATTGTAGATGATGATTACATCATTCTAGGGTCATCAAATATTAACCAATGATTAATATATGGTTCAAGAGATATTGATATTGTTATGGGTGCATATCAACCACAATATACATGGTCTAAAAAGCGAGACCATCCACCTGGGCAGGTGATTGGCCTAAGATTTTGTACCATGTTTATATCATGCTTTGGTATTGTTTATTTTTGTTTTCTCTACAACAACTTTTTTCTAAGGCACTCCCTCCCTCCCAACCTGAATACATACTAAAGCATCCCCTCCTCTTTTATTCTTTTGAAATAACTATACAAATTTTGGCCTGAGTGGGTGCAAAATTCTTGGCATTTTTCACTTTGGGGATGCCCTACCATACATACACTGAGAATCAAACCTGGGTTAGTTGGGGTAGACTCACATCAAGCTTCTGCTAGACCACAAAACAACCTATATAAACTGAAGCACACTTACTAGAGGTCATGCCTGTTGTTATAGAAATTGATGTTGCATGAAGATGGAAGCTAAACTTATATGGGCAGTGGTGAACATATCCAGTTTAGTTGGAATTTTATTTAGAGATTATAGATGCAAATCATCTCATGTCTTTCTTTGCTCTGATCCTTTAGTTGAGTGATTTTTCCACGCAACCTCCTCCTACCATAACATCATAATGCACTTGTTAGTTAGGCTTCATCCATTTGCTTCATTGCTTCTGTATTGTGCTATCTTTCTACTTGTACAATGTATGAATTGCATTAAAGAAAGACCTGCCTTACAATGAACAAGTATTTTTTGGGGCTACATTTTAGACATTAATAGAATTTATATGCTCTTAATTTTGTAGGTCAAACATGTTGTTGTTTCACTACCAGAGAGGTTTGGTGAGCCTGAATGCGTTGTAAGATACTCTGAATTTTTTATTATGAATGTCAAATTAGAATAGTTATTTGGATATTTTCTTTCTACATTTTAAGTTTCTATAATCCCTCACAGGAAAACTAAGTTTGCGAATCCTGCATTTATGGTTTTATATATTCTCTGATATCTGGCAGAATTTCTTTCTATTTTTCAAATATAGATTAAAAGCTTTCTGACTTGTTTTCTTCTATGACCATTAGTAGAAACCCTCCTATCTTGACATCAACTCTTGCAAGTACCCCTTTATTTACAAATGCTAGTCTTATGAATATAGATTAAAAGGAAGCATTGGCTTGCAACACCCAAACACCAAAAAGCCATGCACCTTTCTCAGGACCTACTTGTATGCTAAGTCTTACAATTTTGTTTTTAATAAATCATTTTACATACTCTTGTTGTTTTTTTAGGCAGTTATAATCCTACTCCTTCTCTTAAAATTTACCCTAATATTGAGCTCATATTAGCCATGGATTTTCTTCTCCATGCTTCATATCATATTGTTGATTGCTCTATCATATACCTCATGGTCATAATTTTGTGTATTGTATTTTGAGAGACATACTATTTTTCCTATTTGCATACAAGGAATTATCTTTTGTCAACTCTATTTCCAAATTTCCATAGGAGGATGGTTTATGTTTAGATGGTGACAAATGGCATTGGGTGGCTGGAATTATGGTTTCAGTTACTTATGTGAATTTGTTCCTCGTAATTTGTTGTCGAAGTTTTACTAATGAGATTGTGAAGGCATATACTCGAGGTCATTTCTTTGATGTGATCACCAACACAATTGGTCTAATTGCTGATATTCTTGCAAGTACTATGTACTGGTGGATAGACCCTATTGGAGCAATTGTGGTAAGCAATTCTTTGACCTTTTTTTTTTTACAGTTTACAGTTTGCAACTTTTCACATGTTATGCTTATCTATTTTGTTGAGTGTGCGCCATGATTTCTTGGCACTAGCTACTCCAGAGTAGTTTGTCTTCCATTATGTCATCCTCTCTTTTTTATAATCAATGTCCACTTGTTTAATAAGAAAGACAATAGCTAATATTAAAGGCATATTGTCTCTAGTCCTAATGTTGTCTATAGAGAGACAGAAATGAAATTGTCTCCTAAAAAACAATAATGTTTATGTTATATATTAATAGACAATTTTTTTGTCTCCCCCTTTATATAATAATATAAATTAATAAATCATTACTTTTTTTATTTTTTCTGTACTCGATGTGGGTCAATTTCAAGAAAACACCTATGAAGTGAAATGGGTTTAAGAAACGGGACGTGTGACGGGAGCGAGGTTTATAAATCGAAGAAATCGATCCCAGCTATCACAGAGCGGGCAGTAGCACGTAAGCAGTGGAATGAAAACATCTTACAAACTATTAAATCGGTATAGAATCCGTTTTTGGTCATCAGAGAAAGTAAAAGATACAGTGAAGAAAATTATCATTATTGTGTATCGGCAACATTCGTATGAAGTTGTTGGTAATTGGATTTTTTAAATTTATATTTGAAAATAAAAGCCGTAGTTAGTTTTAAATTGGATTTTTAAATTTTATATTTAAAAAAAAAAAATTATAGTAGTTAGTAATCAGAAATTAAAGGTTGATATTTATGTTGAAAATAGTTATGTTTTTTTTTATTTTATTAATTAAAATAAATATCATATGAATAAAAGTTTGGGTTTTTTTGGGTATGTGCTATCATTAAGTCATCATATTTATCTATGGTATTGTAATAAAACCTCTACAAATTAAACATCTCTTGGTGAATCTTTAGAATTAAAAAACTTATTACATGTTTTTAACTAATACATCAATTTAGATTCATCAAACATCCATCTATCCGGATCTATCATGCCCCCAAAGGGAATCCCTAGAAGGGCAACTATTCTTTTTGGATTGTGGAACATGAGGAAATGTTTGCACTTCTAGGCATTTGATCCCTCTTGGCTCATGATAGATCCGGTGTTAGATAGATATAAGCTTGGTTTCAATTGAGGGCAACAATGTCACATTTTTAGGTTATCATTATTATGTATATGTTTGAGTTAAACTTCAAAATTCACATTATATTTTCTTTGTTTGACATGATCATATCATTTTCTTCTTTAATTTAGTATGTCTAGCTTGCCTTCAATGGTTTATACATGTGCCTTTGGATGCTTTGAGTGATTTGTGTGTTTATGTGTTCTGATTTGGATAGTAATGTTTGTGAATGTTACATTTGTGTTATATTTCTATATGTATATGTAATTGTTTGTTAGCCATTAGTAGGTGACTAACTGAGAAGACAATCTTGTCAATAATTTACAAGAAAATTGATATTGCATATCTATTTCAATTAATTTTAAATATCACAAATTCTAAAAATTAGTCAATTTTTAGTAATGTCTTTAAATAAATAATAATTTTAATCATTTTCTACCTTAAAATTACTCTTAATTATCATATCTGCTTCAGGAATATTTTGATTAAAAGTTTTAAATGTTTATAAATATATATTTGTCATTATATATTTATAACATCTGCTTCAAGAAAATAGCCTGATGTAGCCTCTCATCTTTGTCATTATTATTTTCCGATCTTTCCATGTCGTCGTTTCACTCTATTTATACAGCGAATCCTTTCCAAAGTTTGTGTGTCTACGTTTCATTTTCCGGGTGTATAACACTCTTTTTCCATTCTGTTGCAAGCTCCTGCGGAAGCAACTGGGGGAAGAACCTCAACGGCTAAATGAGAAACCAGGTGGGATCTTGCATGGGGTCACAGCCAAGGATGACTTGCCAAGATCCACTTAAATTCTGAGGATAAAACCCATGTTGTGTACGACGTCGTCACATGCACGGGAGAGTTGGCAAGTATCCTCGGCTGTGCATCATGCTGTGGTTCGCATGCCAGCCCTCAGATGATATTATATATAAACGAACACGGTACTTGGCAAAGGAATAATAGTACGGTCTTAGCCTGATCAACAAATATTTATTGTTTTTACTTTGTTTGAATCCGGTGCTATTCGCATTTGTGAGGTAGTATAAGGCAATGTATTTTTTTCGTTCAACGATTATGAGGTTAGCTTGTTTGAAAATAAATAGTTTTTGTTGTTATTATTGTGTATATATTTGTCGCAAACATATATATTGATGTAAGATAAATTGAAGGGGTTTATATAATTTGGTTTATTTGTCTATTGTGGGGTTCAAATTTTATCCAAACTTACTTTTAAATTTCAAGGGGAAGGATTCAAATAGAGAAGCATTCAGATTGGAATCTATTTTTTGAAAATATTAATTTATATGAAAGAGCCCATTCAAAAATGGGGAGTTATTGAGATTGAAATTATTAAATTATATCAAAAAATTGTAATTGTGATAATAATATCTTACTAATAAATAAGTCAATTTTTAATACTTTTACTAATAAAATAAATATGTGAAAAAATAAATATTTTATACATAGAATTTCGAAAAAATATTTGAGATTTCAGTTTTGTGCAATAACATAAATATTAACCTATTAAAACATACTTTATAATTATTTTTCATAAGTGTTCAAATTTTTGGAGTGTTCACTTATAGACTTATAGTGTAGGAGGATACAAGCAATTTTCAACTTTTTGGGGTGGTCTCTTATAGGCCTATAATGTAGGAGGATACAAGTAATTTTTAACTTTTTGGAGTGGTCTCCTATAATGTAGGAGGATACAAGCAATTTTCAACTTTTTGGAGTGGTCTCCTATACGCCTATAATGTAGGAGGATACAAGCAATATGAAAGAAAGTGGCATCACCACTATGACCTCTGGAGTTATGATATTTGAAATAAATTTGGAGTAGTCCCACCAATGTTCTCCATACAATTTAATTATGATCAAACAATTAATATTTTTTTTATTAAATTTGTATAAGTATTTTTTTAAATAAAAATACTTAATTTTCAACTTGTAATTATGAAAAAAACCATTTTAACTATTATATTTTCAAACATTTAACTGTTATATTTTCATTTTAATTTATATTATAAATAATATTTCACATAAAAATATCCCATTTATTTTTATATATATATATATATTTCTCTTCAATAAAGTCACTAAATAATCATTTGAAAAGTGACATCGACTTGATTATATTTTCGCTGCTTATTCTATCGAATATTAATGATGTCCAATAAACTGAAAGATCCGATAGCCTGTTCGACGATAATATTGCAGTTGTCTATAACACAACTTTTTGAAAGCTTTTTCGGCGGGTTTTTTCGTCGAAATCTGGCAAGAATTTATTGGAATCGCAAGTTTGATAGCTAGTTTCTGCACAATGAAAGCGTCCCATGGGATTTTCAGGGTGCTGAATCTAAATATGCAGTTAAAAAACCATTTTAACTGCAACAAATCAAGATTTAACTTCAATTTTTTTCGCCTGATTTCGTCACCGGAATCTCCAAAAAATCGCATTATAGACAACTCCGATAATATTTTGTACAACACTTTTTCAGAATGAGATCGATTGTTTTGATTTTAATAAGTTATGTTTAAACTAAATTAATGGTAAGAATATAAATAAGTTTTAATTTTATTTTTCGTGCTTTCCATGTCAGTCGATTTCGTGACGACACCTATGAAATGGTTTTGAAAAATGAATAGAGTAACTTCCCATTTTCTATGAAGTGAGTGAAGCGAGGTTTATAAAAGGAAGAAATCGATCCCAACTATCACATAGCGGGCAGTAGGACGTAAATCGGTATAGACAACCATCCTTTTCTCAGTTTTTGGTCATCATAGAAAGTAAAAGATACGATGAAGAAAATCCTCATTAGCGATATTAGAATGCAGTTGTCGGTTTGAATAGTGACTTTCGTGACATGCCTGGCTATTCCCATAAAGTTACCATTGCCTATTGACTTTTCAAATAGGATTTTTAAAAATTATATTTTAAAACATTTTCGGTGGCAGTTACTAAATGAAAGGTCGACATTTATTTCGAAAATAGCTATGTTTTTTTTAAATGTTATGTTAATAAGATTTATTATTTTTTTCACATGTGGTATGATTAAGTCAATATATTGATTCATGGTATTGTAATCTTATTAATAAAATATGGTGAATCTTCATGACTAAAAATCTCATTACATTATTTTAGATCCATCGGATCTATCATGGGCTGAGAGGGATAAAATGTCTCCGTGCAAACCTTGTTTTTGGGGTGTAGAACTTGAGAAAAGGTTTGCACGTGATAGAAATATCTCACGTGCAACCCTTGTTTTTTGAGTGTAGAACTTGAGGAAATGTTTGCACCTCGAGGGATTTGATTCACATGATAGATACAGTGTTACATGGACCTAAGCTGGTTCTGGCAACGATGTTACATTTTTAGATTATCATTATTATGTATATGTTTGAGATAAACTTCAAAATTCACTTTATGTTTTCTTTGCTTGACATAACCATATTATTCTCTTCTTTAATTTAGTTTTTGTTGTTTCTCTTCATCGGTGTTTGGATGCTTTTACATTTTTAGATTATCATTATTATGTATATGTTTGAGATAAACTTCAAAATTCACTTTATGTTTTCTTTGCTTGACATAACCATATTATTCTCTTCTTTAATTTAGTTTTTGTTGTTTCTCTTCATCGGTGTTTGGATGCTTTTACGTATGTGTTTGAATGCTTTGAGTGGTTTGTGTGTTTATATGTTTGAATTGGGATGATAATGTTTGTAACATTTTCTATATGTGTATATAATTGTCTACTAGTAATTAGTTGGTGAAGAAGAAGTGAGACAATAGTGTCTCTCTAGGTATTATTAAATATATCTTGAATAATAGTTAGTGTCCCTCCAGGTATGACTAATTAATTTTTAATAATTTTCCTCCAGGTATTACTAAATATATCTTGAATAATAGTTTTACTAATTTACCCCATCAAAATTACCCTTGAGATAATTTGTTTCTTTGCTAATATTTGAAATAATTTATTTCTTTTAAGAATATTTTTATTTTGATGTTTTTTTTATGAGTGGTCAAATTTGTGAAATCTTTACATTATTTGTTTCTCCAAACAATTATCACATCTCCTTCAATCATATTTGACTTGTTTTGAATGTTTATAAATATATACTTTCCTCTAATAAATATTTTGAATACATTGTTGTATATGTAATTTTGAATATATGTAACTGTCTATTAATAATTAATTGATTATCAAGAAGGGAGACCATCTTGTGAAGAATTTTTTTGCTAATGCAAGAGTCGGACCTTCAAATTCATTAATCATCAAATAGAGTACATAAAATACAAAAAATCCGGCATGGTCGTGGACCATGGATAGACCCTTTTAAAACTTGAAACTGGGATCAAAGCCCAAGTCTCCCTGCCTACAACCAAACCTTACATTTCCCAAAGGAATGAAAAATGAATTAGGAAACGGACCTGAAAAGAACAAAAAGTGTCAATAAAATAAGGGTATTGCATACGTCTGACTTCTTAATCCGCGGCACAATGGCCAGAGTGAAAGTCTTTTGATGTCAAGGACACCCACTTCCCACCAAATCCTAACTTACCCTTTTAATCTTAACCATTGAACCTGTCCGTTTGATCCAATGACTCTGGACCAATTCTCTGTGTTGAGCAGCCCATTGTTTATCTATAGGACCCACAGACAAGCACGATCAATCCCATCCGTTGATCTGCTATGAATGATCCAATGGTTGAGACTAATATCGCACCCGCATACCTTCGCGCATGTTAGCGTGCGATGAGGGCGGCATTCCTCCCGTCCCCACCGCCACGTGGAGCACGCTGAATGAAATCGCTCCTGAAAAGGAAAAACCACATCCCGCCTTTGAGGGTCGCGATCCCTAGAAAATCGCTCAAGTCGCGGTAGAGTGAGCCTACCAGAAAAAGTTCGCGTTAAAGTGTGCCAACTGAAAAAACTTCGTGGTAAAGTGAGCTTGTTGTTTACCACTGGGACCCACAGACAAACACAATCATTCCCAGTCATTGATCTGTTGTGAATGATCCAACGGTTGAGACTGATATCGCAACCGCCTACCTTCACGCACATTAGCGTGCGATGAGGGCGGTATTCCTCCCGTCCCCACCGCCACGTGGACACGGTGAAGAGAATCGTTCCCTAAAAGGAAATACCACTTCCCGCCTTTGAGGGCCGTGATCCCTGGAAAACTGCTCACGTCGCAGTAAATTGATCCAACCGGAAAAACTTCTGGTTTCGCGGTCTCCAATGGTCTCCGGCTTACGACCATTTGTACGTCAACCCTCCTTGGGCCGATGTGGATTAAAGCATCCGCCATACTTCTAGTTAAGCACAAAACCAAAACATCCTTGTTGTTGCAACTAGATCCTATAGTGAACATAATAACTGGGATTCGCTTGTTGACCACTGCAAGCCGCTCTCAAAAGACCCGATTGAGAGCAAGCCTCTAAGAAAACAGTTGCTGATCAGCTATGCCCGCCTCCATGGCTTTTTCACGGAACACTATCTTATCTTCCTCTGCTTGGTTTTGACACTCCATTTTTAATCTGTTTTGAGGGAGATCTTTCCAGTCCATCGCCACTCTATTATTTGTGTAAATCACTCCTTGATTAGCTAGCAAATCTTCTAGTTTATTGGCCTTTCTACGCACATGTGCAAAACTGACTGTTCTCACGCTCTGTAGGTGACTGTGAATCCGTTGAAAAACTTGGATCAACCTCCAGTTTCTTGAGGCCTTTTCTGATTTCATTCCCCAGCTTATTCTCTTAACTGAGTTAATGATTAACTCGAAATCAGCTTCAACGATCGTATTTTGGCGGTTTTCCTGAACCAGAAACTCTAGACATTGTTCCATGGCCATTAGCTCCACCATGTTGTTGGTTGCTTTGCCTAAATGATCATGGAAGATAAACAAAATCATTCCATTATCATCCCTTAACACCCCTCCATGGCCGGTCGTGCCTGGATTACCTTTAGAAGCACCATCAATGTTGAATTTTAGAAAACCCTTGGGGGGGGATGCCAGAAATCTAGCTCAGGAACCAGAATTGAAGCTTTCCTAACTAAGCCCTGAGGAACAAGCCCTTGCAGCTCTAGCTTACAGAGAATCCTCCATTCTGTTATATATCTGATATGAAAACATAAGACAATGCAAATAACCCAAGAAATAATCCCAAGAAGGAACAAGATCTAAATATAGAAATGCTTCACTTTATTAATTTCAAACCCTTAAGGTAGGGCAACACCATACATTCACTCCTTAAGGAAGGAGAACACTCCACAAGCCATATGCTTGTTCATACAATATTCCTTGACACCTCTCCATGTTGAGTCTCTAGCCTCTATATATGCCTCATACATACAATACCATGGGTCATTACTATGGTTCCCTCATACCATGGGCCCATTACATTATTACTAACTACTTGTGGTCCCTTACATGATATGCGTTAACCACCTTATTTATTACTATGGCCCATCCCATTATTACATTATTCCCTTGGGGGCCTCCCTTTGTACCCCATATTACCCCCCCTAGGTACATAACATTCCACCCCCTTTAGCATGTTTCATCCACGAAACATGGGAAGAACACAAATAATAAGATCTACTGAAAAGAGTAGTCCAATGGTACCATGCACGTGCATCTAGCCATCCAAGAGAAAGGTGAACCCTCGATCTCACTGGTGCCTCGCTTGCTTGAGATGGAAGTTGACCGTTGCAACTCTTCTATGTTGATGTCTAGTAGGTGGATCTTCGCTCTTCTCTATCTGTCCTGCGGGGGTTGTTGTCCTTGTGGCTAATTGGTTGCCATCTTGTTGGTTGTTGTCTTGCAAGGTGATGTGGGTGATGATATGTTGAAGTTTTAACCCACGGTGTCTTTTTCTTTAATTCACCCCTTACTGGAGCCTGACGATTATTTCGTGCATGCTATGGTGCCTGCTATGGTATCTTATCTTCCAATATTACTTCAACCATTGAGCCCTTATGTGATGTATCAACACCTATAACCTTTTCTGCTTCAGCCTCTGTTTGTGTTTGATTGTTGATCATCACTAGCTCATCATCTGATATGTCAGTCCCTGGAACAGCTTCCGCTTCAACCTCCATGTATTCTACCTGTTTATTGATGGAAATATTCTGTAATGTAATTTTCTTCTTTTTATACCAAAGCTTCAGGAATTTCTTCTGCACATTAATATTGATAGTACCCACAGATTCCATCCAAGGATATCCCAAAACAACATCCATATTATCCATCTCTGAAGTATAAAAATCACCATGCAACACATACTTATCCATAGAAATCTTCAAATCCTTATACACTTGAACATCCTCATCATCCACCTGTGTGTTTTCAATGTGTTTTGCTGGAACTTGCAATTTTTTTTGCCAAATTAACATTGATAAAATTATGCTTGCAACTAGGATTTATAGAAACAATGATCTTCTCCTTTTGAATCAATCCATGAACCTGTAATAAGGATATACCAGTAGGAAATAACCCCACATGTTTCCCCTTATCTTGTTTTCTAGCCTGAGACCATTTGTCCATAAGGAGTTTTTCCAATTCTTCATTCGAAAATTTGGACAAGTCTTTGATGCCAAGTGAGTTCCACCATATGGCGGCCTCTTCTTTCAAACCAATTGGTACTATAGACTTCCAAAATACCCCAAATATGCTCCTTAATTTTTGTATGAATTCTTCAATAGTAGGGTTATCATCTTTTCCTGTAAAATTTTCCATGAAGAGGGTTTGAGAAAAAATCACTTAATTGGCGAAAATTTGAAATGGCCACAATTCCGTCCATATTGCTCAAAATCTCTATTATGAGCTATTTTCAGAAATGGAACAACCATTCTGCATCTGCCCATATGATAGAAATCTCGATCTAGGCATTGGAATTTCAAATCTACGCTGCAACTCTCCCACCATCACCAAAAATTCTGAAAAAGCGCCGATTTTAAATCAATGATATCTCCGCCATCCGGACTCCGATTCGACTGATTTTTTTTAAATCGGGTATTTTTTCACAAAAAAACCAGATTTGCAATTAAATTCTACAGATCTTTAAGCAGGACATCTAGATATGCGCCACAAACTCGCTGCCCCAAAAAATTGTCTGCAACACCACTGATTTTTAGATCAGCGATATCTCCTTCATCCGAACTCCGATTTAGCCGATTTCTTTTTGAAATCGGCTATTTTTTCACAAAGAATCCAGATTTGTAATTAGATTTTGTATATCTTGCACCAAAACGTATAGATCTAGTCTTCAAACTCGCCACCCTAAAAGTTCCTGCAAAATTGAAAAAAATTCTCCACTTTTGCCCAAGAAAGTGCTCTGATACCACTTGGTATAGATCTGATATGAAAATATGAAATAATGCAAATAACCTAAGAAATAATCCCAAGAAGGAACAAGATCTGAATATAGAAATGCTTCACTTTATTAATCTCAAACCCTTAAGGTATGGCAACAACATACATTCACTCCTTAAGGAAGGAGAACACTCCACAAGCCAGATGTCTATTCATACAATATTCCTTGACACCTCTCCATGTTGAGTCTCTAGCCTCTATATAGGCCTCATACATATAATACCATGGATCATTACCATGGTTCCCCTCATACCATCGTACTAATACCATGGGTCCATTACATTATTACTGACTACTTGTGGTCCCTTACATGATACGGGTTAACCACTTTATTTATTACTATGGCCCATCCCATTATTACATTATTCCCTTGGGTACCTCCCTTTGTACCCCATATTATCCCCCCTAGGTATATAACACATTTTGTAGTAGAAGGGGGTTTCGTAGGGAGACTTCGAACAACAGTGCCAATAGTTGCCTTAATTTATTTTAGGATCAAATCATAGAGATACTGGGGAGATTTCTTATTATTCTTGAAGATTCTATTGTACCTTTCTTTCCAGACATTCCAAATAATAAAGCTTGGTGTTAGAGCCCAAGTTGAACTCAAAACTTCATTATCTGAAAAGTTCTTTCTCTAATTGGTGAGGGTATTGAAAATACTTCCAATGTCTCTATCAGATTGTTGGAAGATAGACGCAAAAAAATCCCATATTCTGGAAGTAAAAATGCAGTTGTTGAGAAGGTGCTCCATTGTCTCCTCTTGAACTTCACAAAGCTGGCATCTGGAAGGTCCTAGGACACCCCTTTTCCTAATGTTATCCCAGGTTAGAATTTTCCTGTGCAGTACCAGCCACATAAAAAGTTTAATTTTCATCCACCCTTGAAGTTTCCATAGGTTTTGCCAAATCCTGTCTCGAGCTTGGGAATCTAGTTCAAGGAGTATGAGTTTAGCTTCCTTGACATTATAAGTCCCCTCATTATTGCTGCCCCATCTCAGCTGGTCATGCCCCCTTGAAACTAGAATTTTCCTTTGTTTTAACATCTTCATTAGTCGCTCTGCCTTGGCTTTTAGGGGACTGTCATTTCTGAAATCAAGTTTCCTTCAGTTTCTCCATTTCCCTGAACTGTTGTTTTGATCCCAAAAATCCTTAACTTTGGTGAGCTCCTTGGTGTCTGTCTCTGCTTTGAGGTCCTCTAAATCCTCCTTTAACAAAATAGGTTCTTGTTTCCATCTATCCTCCCAGAATAACGCTAAATCTCCCTCTCTAATTTCCCAGAAGCTATGATCTTGAATTATGCTTCTGTTTTCCCAGCCTTTGTTCCAAATATATGATCCTCTTATATTACCCCCCATCCTTATGTGGTCATTATCTAGCCAAGATCTTGCATATTTTTCTTTCCAAAGGATAGCCCAATGTGCTTCTGGTTCTTTTATCCATCGCCACCATATTTTTTCCCCTAAAACCTTGCTCAGAATCTCAAGGTCATCTAACCCAAGACCCCCGTGGTTTCTGGGTTTACAATTTTTTTCCCAGGCAACTAAGGCCCATTTCATCTTATCTTCCCACTTGCCCCATAGAAAGTATTTTTGTATGTTTCTTATTTGGTGCAAGATTCCTTTAGAAGCAAGGATAGCTGAAAGCATAAAGACTGGGATTGATTGTAGTACGAACTTTGTGAGGACCAACTTGCCAGCCAAGTTTAGAGATCTCATAGTCCATTTCCTGGTTTTTTCTTGTAATTTATTAATTATCGGCTCCTAGATGCTCTTTTGTAATGGTTTAGCCGTTAGATGAACTCCCAGATAATTTGAGGGGAGAGAATCCCTTTGAAAGCCCGGAATTCTAGAAATGTTCCTCTGAATATCAGTATTGAAGAAAAAGATTTTGGATTTGGAAAGATTTACTTCCATGCCTGAAGCCATGGCAAAGTCACTGAGGATTTGTTTATAGGCAAGTGCTTCTTTGACTATAGGGATTCCTTGCATCATGTTGTCATCCACAAATTGTTGATGAGTCAAGGCTTGTCCGTTGTCCAAGAGTTGAAGACCCTTGATTTTACCAACTTCTTTTGCATTCTTGATAGACCTTCCCAGTCCTTCTATCATGAGGATGAAGAGGAAGGGTGAGAGAGGTTCACCCTGCCTAAGGCCTCTGGAAGGAATAAAAGTCTCCGAAGGAGAACCATTGACCAGAATTGAGAAACTGGAAGAAGTGACCAAAGCCATGATCCATCTTACCCAATTGTGGTCGAACCCGAAAGCAGTAAGAACTTTCCTGATATAGATCCAGTTTAGCTTATCATAAGCTTTGGCTATGTCCAGTTGCATGATAATTCGAGCCTTTATTTTGCTAGTAAGAGAATGCACCACTTCATGTGCTTGAATAATGTTATTAAGAATTTGCCTTCCTTCCACATATCCAGATTGTTCCCCCGAGACTAGTGAAAGAAGGAGGGGTTTGAGTCTATTAGCAAAAACTTTAGATATTATCTTGTACACCACGTTGCACAAAGCTATAAGTCTAAAACTATCAGGGGTTTGAGTCAATTCCTGTTTAGGGATTAGGGCTATGAAAGTGGTGTTCAGGGCCTTCAAAATGGTTTTGTTCGTTATGGAATCCTCAACCACCTGCAGAATATCCTTTTTGACAATATTCCAACAAGCTTTGAAGAAGTCAACATTGAAACCATCCGGGCCTGGCACCTTCCCATTCTGCATTTCTTTGAGTACTCCACTGACTTCCTCTTCAGTCACTGGCCTCTAAAGATTGGCGTTATCCTCTCTGGAAACCATCCTGGGTATATGCTTAGTGAAGTCCTGGATGTGGAGTTCTCTATCATAACAAGTTTCCTTTGCTATGTTTCGAAAGTGCTAGACTAGAATGGCCTCTATTTCTTCATGAGAATTGAGAAGATTTCCTCTTTCGTCCTTGATCAAAGAAATTCTGTTATGAGCTCTGTTTGCTATGGTGGATTTGTGGAAAAATCTGGTATTACGTTCACCTTCTTTTAGCCACTGAACTTGATATTTTTGTCTACAAAATATTTCCTCTTGTTTGCATAAATTCTCCCAGTTTTGATGATATTTGGTGACTTGATCACTTCTGGCTTTGTCACGTCCCTCCGCAATAAGGGCTTGGTTGAGTTCCTGCATTTTACCTTCAATAATTTTTTTCTCTTCAAAGATGTTACCAAATTCATTCTTGTTCCAGTCTTTAAGCCGGAGCTTGATGTGTTTTAGTCTTTTCTGAAGAAGGAACATGCTGGTGCCCTGAATGTTTAAATCTTCTGACCACCATTTGGCTATGTTGCTGATGAAGTTTGGGTGGGTAAGCCAGATGTTCTCAAATCGAAAAGGTCTGTTCCTAGGGGTGCCAATGCCCTGAACCTCCAGTTGTACCGGCCAGTGATCTGAGCCTCCAAAGGGGAGCATACTTGCTAGCATTTCCTTGTCATTGAGATCCTCTGAGATTATGAATCTGTCTAATTTAGAGGCCACTTGAGACTCTCCTCCTCTTTTATTGTTCCAAGTAAAGATTCCATTACTCGTTACAATGTCCACCAGCTTCATCTTATCAATAAAGGTTTGAAAAGCCAAAGAATCTTTGCCTAGAACTCTAGTTCCCCCTTTTTTCTGTAAGTGATTTGATCATGTTGAAATCACCTCCCAGGATCTAGGGTATTCCTACATGTCTGTCTCTAAGATTCTCCAGAGAGTTTAGAAGCCTGAGTTTGTCGTCCATTCTTTGAGGGCCGTAAACATTCGTTACCAGGTAGGTATCCTTGTCTCCCATAGGTTGAATGACAAGAGATAAATAATCCCTAGATGCCTCTACATCTATTAAGCCAATTTTTTTTGGATTCCAAAGAGTGAGAATACCTCCTGCTATATTCTCTGCTTTGAATTCAAGAAACTCAAATCTATTGATCCATTTACTATGGATATCTTTTATCTTCTGGATGGAGCACTTAGTTTCCTCGATGAAAATCATATCCGGAGCTGCTTGTTTCATTCTATTATTCAGTAATCTTTGTTTCCTTTTACTACCTAGACTCCTTATATTCCAAGAAGTGAACTTCATAATTAAAGATTAGTAAAGGAGTAACTTGATAGGTCTTTCATCTTACCTGAATCTATCATTAGCTTTCCACATTCCATCAATAACTCATTCTGCTTTTTTCTCCCCCGTTTCTTCCCTGGGTTTCTGAGTGCTAGTCCCGCTATGTATTTCATTGTTTTCACTCCTTCATTGCCCTGCCTATCTTTGTGTTTCTTTCTGTCCAGCCCTTTAGTCTGGGTTTTCGATAAAAATAGCTTCTGAACTCTGTTGAACTCCTCTGTAGGTAACGAGTCTAACCCTTCTTTGGTTCCTTGATTCAAGAAACCTTCCAAATCTAGGTTTTCTTTCTCAAGAATTTCTTGGAGCTCATGGTCCTCCATTTCCATCTCACTTTGGGTCATTTCATGATCCATCTCCTATTCTGCATCATTCATCATAAATTCTTTCTGTTTTTTATTATCTTGTATTTGTTCCCTTTCTTCTACTTTCTCCTCCTCCACTAGACTTCCTTCCTTTTCCTGATCTATTTCTATGGAACCTTCGTCTACTTCAAGGACACAAAAAATGTTCTGGTTAGCTTGTTGCCCTACTGATTTACGTGGTTTTTGTCCTCTTTTGCCTCCTTTTCCTTTATGTTCCACCTTAACGAAGATTTATGAATCCTTCATTGTGTCAATTTTGTTTTTGTTCTCTATTTTACTAAGAGGGCAGTCTCTGAATAAGTGTCCATGCTCGTGACATTTGCGACATCTGAATGGGATATGTTCATAATCTACTGTTTGTACCCATTCTTCGTCAAAAACCTCCAAAATAACCTCGTCCGACAGAGCTCTAGAGAGATCCATTTCCACACATATTCTAGCAAAGGAAGTATACTTTCCCCTTCTAGTGGCCTCAGAAACTTTGACAAATCGACCTAACTTATTTCCTATGGCAGCTAGAGATTCTGTTTGCCAGTAATCAAGAGGTAGAGAATAGAGTCTTACCCAAACCAGAACCGATGCAAAAGTTTCGCATTCCGGAACAAAGTTCATAATCCAAAGTTGCATATAGAGGCCTACTGTAGCATAAAAGTAGGGCCCTCCTTCAAACACTCTATCCTTATCTGCAATATTTGGAAATACAACAGTGAAAAAACCCTTAGACCCAAGATGTAGGTCAATGTTGCCTTTTGGTTTCCAGTGGTATTTAATCCACATTTGTAAGGCATTTTCAGTGGGCCATAGACCCATGAATTTACAAATGATTGCATAAGTTTGCATGTGATCCCTGTGCACTTGTAGCACTAGCTCATTTAAAATGACCCTGGGAGTTATCGCCGATTTGGGTTTGCATGGTCCCATGTGTGCTTTGTATTTTGTTCCTTTCTCCTTGTCTTCTTCCTCATTTTCCTTTGCATCATTATGCTTCCTTGACTTAGTTCCCTCCTGTTCTTCATAATTGTTTCTTTCCCTTCCTTCTGAAGGCTCTCTGTCATTTTCCATTGGTTTTTTTCCCTTGCTAGGCATAGCCTACTTGTGGGAAGGAGTGGAGCTCCCTCCTTTGAATCCTTCCATGGAGAACGCCTATGTAATAGTTCGAAACCCTGGTTTTTCCGTCCTGTCGTGCGCTGCTCCGAGGTAACAACTTGAAACTCCGAGAATGTTCCAATAACTACTTTATTACTTACTGTAACCTTCTTGTGAAGAATTAATTTTCACTTTGCAGGAGGATTGATTTTTCACATCTATTTCATGTTAGTTATACATATAGAAACATTTTATAGATAATTAATTCTTAATAATGTCCATCTAGTTATTACTAAATATATCTTGAAAAATATTTTAATATATTATAGATAACATCTAATGCATTTAATGCAAGTAATCAAATAGAATTAAAAAACATATAAACTAAAATCAATGCATCTAATGCAAACAATCAAATAAAATTAGAAATCAACATCGACAGTGAAATCAATGCATCTAGTGCAATGAATCAAATAAGATTAGAAATCAACATCTACATTGAAAACAATGCATATTGTGCAAACAATGAAATAGGATTATATATCAACATCTACATTGAAATGAGTGCATCGAGTGAAAGAAATAAATAGGATCAATGCATCCAGTGCAAACAATCAAATATGATTAGAAATCAACATATACACTAAAATTAAATCATCTAGTGCAAACAATAAATTATAATTAGAAACCAACATCTACATTGAAAGCAATGTCTATAGTGCAAGCAATCAAATAAGATTACAAATCATCATTACAATAAAATCAATGCATCTAGTGCAAGAAATATTCTTCCCTGTCTTCGCCCTCAATCTATATCTATATCCCCCTCCATGTCTCCTTCTCTGTCTCTCTATCTCACCCCCTAAATGCACACACTCTCCTTCTGTCCATCACTCCCTCTATATATTTCTTCCTCTCTCCCTCCCTCTCTCTATCTCTCTATTCTTCCCTCTCTTCCCCTTCCATATATATCTCTCTCGCCCTAGGTCTCTTCATTATACACACTATTTCTTCATATTTATCTATATCTCCCATCCTCTCCCTCTACCTCTCTCTCTCTCTCCCCCCCTTTTATCTATTTTCCCTTATGCTCTCCTCTCTCCCTCTCCCTCCATATCCCTTATCACTCCCTCTCTCTCTCTCTCTCTTCACCTCTCTTTCTCTATGTCTTTCTTCTTACATCCATATTCTCTCCCCCTCCAATCGCATGTCTCTTCCCCGCTCTCTCTCTCTCTCCTTCTCACTCTCTCATGTCCTCTCTCTCTTCCTTCTTCTCTCCCTTTCTCTCCCACCTCCTTTCTTATTTCCCCCTCATCTCTCTCTCTCTCTCTCTCTCTCTCTCTCTCCCCCTTTGACTTCAAACTCTATCACTATCTCCCTCCCTCTCTCCTTCTCAGCCCCCTTCCCTCCATCCCTGCTTCTTTGTCTCTCTATCTCAACCCAAAACGTACGCACTCCCTCTCCGTCTCTCCATCTCTCCCTTGTCACTCCCTCTCTCTCTTTCCAGTTTTCTCTCTCTATGATTTTCTTCGTCCCTCCCTCTCTCTCAAGTCATCTCTCTGGTCCTTCATCTTTGTCCCTTCCTCTACTAACTCCCTCTCTCCCCCCATCACTAAATCGCTCTTTCTATCTCTCTCTCTCTTTCTTCCATCCAACCTTGTTACTATCTCTCTCCTTGTCTTGTAGTCTCCCTCCCTATCTCCTTCTCTCTCTCCCGCTCTCTTCCCCTCCATCTTTGTGTCTCCCCTTCTCTCTTGATTCCCTCTCTCTACTCTCCTTTATCTCCATCTCTGCCTTGTAACTCCTCTATCACTCTATGTCATTGTTGTTCCCTCCCATATATATAGAGCTATATATATCATCATATATTAATATATATTATAATATATTGAATATTATATTAAATTTAATATTCTATTAATCCAAAGTTATTAAATTCAATAATATTAATATTATAATATATTAATACTAATATTAATATTAGATTTAATGATGTTTTCTACATGGCACCGTGACAAAATTTATAATAAAACTAGATCAAATTAATATTTTCAAATATTACAATTTTAATGTGGACATGTTTATGTCTTTAAAAAATTTAATATTTTCATAACATATGGTTTTTTCACGAATCATTTTACAAATATTTAAATAAAATAAATATTAAAAGATTTTGGAGTAGGAATTTTGAGTCTGTGTTCAATTAAATTTTTATTTTGCCTTAAGAAATAATATTGATTTTAGAAAAACCACACTGCCTAGTTAAAAACGCATGTGATTTTTTCCGAAAAATTTTCATTAAAAAGTAAAGATGTTTAAATTTTTAACTAATTTGGAATTTTAATGTGGTAAAATTTATCGTTGAAAGTAAATTTGTTATCCATTAAAATTCAATACATATAATAAAGGAACTATTAAACAATTATTTATTATCCATTAAAATTATGTATAACAATACATAATTACATTTTAATAATTAATATTTAACTATTAATAAAATTTAAAAATGGTATATAATCTAAAATTCAAACTACTTTATTTGTCCATTATTATTATATTTATATTTTTTAAATGAAGTTTTTCCAGGAAACATAAATCTACATGTAATTTTTGTTTGTTTATTTATTTTTACTACTTGTTTATTTATAATTTATAAAATTAATTTATGGATCAAGGAATGATGACTGACTGGAGATGGCAAATAACGGAAGTCTTTGTCTTCGTAGAGTTAACAGTGGCTATAGATGAGTGATTTTTGTTTCTGGTACTTTTTGAAGTATGATTAAGTGTCTCAAAGCATAGTATTCCTTAAAAGCAATCTCTCAACCCCATCTTGTTAAGTACTTTTGTGCATGAACTCTGTCACCATTTGTAAATATCTGTTCACATAACAGACCAATAAGAAGTACCATTTCACACTTTCCCAAAACCTAAGGATTCCTCTTTATATTGCATTCATATAAAAGAATTGAACATGTACTTACAATTTCCATTTGAGCATGCTTAATAAAAAATTCTTCATTACAAAGTCTGCTTTAAGATTCTCATATGGAAATCTTCAATGAAAAAATGTATAAGAAAAATTGTTTTGAATTAAGCACAATAGTGCTTCCACGAAATTTCTAACATTTAAAATCTTAGAACTCACTCGAAAATCTAGCGAGCGCGAAGATTCACTTGAAAATCCAATGAGCCCCAGGTGTTTGAATATAGTTTTAGGTGTACTGTATTTATATAATTATTTTTAGTTTTTTGAAATGTTTTTGGTTTGATTGGACACAAACATATTTAATAATAATAAATAGGTATTTTCAACGTAAATAATTTTTTTTTATAGGTAGTAGTAATAATAATAATAAAAAAATTATAATTTAGCTCATTTTTATGTATTTTTAATTTTGAAAATGTAACACGTATTATGAAGTAAGTGTTTATTTTTGTAGGACCTAGAGTATGTCTTAAAATTGCATCTATTTTGCTAAGAGCATAAGGAAACATGTGAATGACCTAAGAACAAGTTATGCCTTTCCCCTTTTTGGAGCGACAGAATCGTCAATTTCTGTTTCCATAGTATTTCCTCTTGTAAGCATATTTCCTCCCATTCCTTTAGTAGCTCTATTTCCTCATTCCTTCTTCTATATGTGTGCCCTTCTTCTATTAACACTTTGTGTAATGCCTTGGTGTTTATCTCCAAATCTCTTTTTTCTTGGAAGATATTATTGAATTCTCTTTTATTCCAATGTGTTAGTTTGGATTTAATATATCTCAACATAGCCTGCGATTTCAACATTTTAGACCCCCTCATTGGGAGAGCATATTCCCCAAATTTCTTTATATTCTCCATAAATGAGGGGTGATTTATCCAAACATCCTTGAATTTGAACGGTCTATTTTTGGGGTGCCCAACATTGCAATAGCTAATACCACCAACCAATGATCCAAGCCTCCACAGGGGAGAATATTTGCCTCTATATCTAGCCCTTATAACAATGTATATTCAAATGTTAGGAATTTTTTTAATCTAGAGGCTATTTGATGTTTCCCTCCTTGCTTCTTACTCCACGTAATGATTCCATTACCTTTCTCCATATCTATCAAATTTTCTTCTTCAATGAAACTCTTGAAGGTCTCTGAGTCTCTGCCATTTTGTCTTTAACGTCATTTATTTTCTGTCAGACAAGTGATCATGTTGAAATCTCCATCGAAAATACGAGGTAGATTACGCTTCCTTCCTCTAAGGTTCTTCAAATCCAAAATGAAACCTAATTGATCATCTATCATTTGTGGCTCATGGACATTTATTAAAAGAATTGACCTAGGGACTCCTCTTATCTGCATCTCCATAGGGAGGAAAAATCGATTGGCTTCTGCATCTACTAGATACATTACCTGTGGGTTCCACCAGGTAAGTACTTCTCTCATAGTACCTTGGGCTTCCACATCTAGAAATGTAAACCCCATCCTAATTTACTACCCAGTTTTTTAATCTTCTTTGCTGAGCATTTCGTTTCTTGCAAGAACATTAGATCAATATTTTCCATTTATTCTTTCTCTTCAAAAGTCTTTGTTTTCTAAGGTTATTCAGGCCTCTCGCATTCCAAGTTACAAATTTCATTTTTTAATTAACGATGTTGGGTGGCGAGCTTTAAGCTCTCATCTTACCTGAGTTTACTAGCATTGCTCCCAATTCCTGCAAAGCCACAGTATTTGACTTCCTTCCTCGCTTATTGTTTTCTTTCGTATTGATAGGATATGGGACTCTGTGGTGTTGACTCGCATCTCCCCGAGTTCCCCATGTGATTGTTTCTTCCCCCAAAGCTTTGCATATTCCCTCATCAGGTAGAGGTATTGGACACAGTCCACCTATGCTGTTGGGATTGCCTCCAAACCTTTTTTTCTCCATTGTTATACCATGTTCTATTGGTTGAGCCCTTCCCTTTCCAATATATCCTGAAGAATCATTTCCTCCATGACTACCTCAGTTGGGGGCATTTTTGAATCCCCTTCGAAGACTTTCCTAGATCTGTTATGTCCATTCTCTTAATTGGGTCTTCTAGAACCTACAACATCACTTCCTCTTTGTTCTCTTGCTTATTCTCCATGTTATCCTCTTCGGTCCGGTCATCCTTGGGTATATGTTCTTACAGGACCCTTAAACTATTCCTCAATGTTGCTTTCCCTCAATTTTTTTGTTATTATCTCCTATTGGCACGTCCTTTTTGGTTGGACCTTACAAAACTATCAACGTATATTTGCTCTTGTTGCTTACTATCATCCTCAGATCTGTTTAGAGGACAATGCTTAATTAGATGCTTGTGCTCATGAAAATGTCTACATCGAAAGTGAATCTATTCATGATTGACAAGATGCATGCAGATTTTGTTGCAGAATTCCAATTTGATCGCTTCTGGTAATGCTCCAAACACATCCTTCTCTACACAAATCTTCACATATGAGGTATATCTACCGTGTAACATTACATCTGAGATCTTTATGAACTTCCAAAATGTATCACCTATAAGCTTTAATGTCGATGGTAGCCAATAATCCAAGGGTAAGGAATATAGCCTGACCCATGCCAGAACATTGGTGAATGTATTTTTTTCTGAAGTAAAGTTATATTTGCATGGTTGCATGTATAATCTCGCAGAGGCAAAGAAATATGGTCCACCCTCAAACACAAAGTCTTTATCCTCTAGATTAGCGAAGACCGTTGTAAAAAAACCTTTTGACCATAAGTGCAACTCAATCTCGCCACGCAGCGTCCAATGATGCTTGATCCATTCACATAAAGCTTCATGTGCAGGTCATATACCCATGAACTTGCATATGATCACATACGTATGCATGCACTCTATGAAATCTTGGGTTTGGTGATCTGTGATTATTGTTGTTGGGATTACCATCTTTTGGGGATTGCATGGGCCATTCCCATTAGCCCCCTTTGACCTTTGCTGCTAATATGCTAGGTCCCTTGTTCTACCTCTGTCCTAATCTCTTCTCTGGCCATTGAGACCTTGACTCCCTATCCCACTTGCTCCCTGATATGTTGGGTCCCTTGCTCTACCTCTGTCCTCATCTCTTCTCTAGCCATTTAGACCTTGACTCCCTATCCCACTTGCTCCTTGATTCATGCATGTTGATTCCTATGCCAAAATTTTAAATCCTGCCTTGAATCATTTTCCTTTGTCATCTAGAACATTTTTGTAGGAGGGATCCCCTCTCCCTCCCCTTTTGAGAACCATGCAAACTAGGACCTGTCTACAAAAATTATGAAAACCATGGCTCTCTCCCGCCCTTGCCTTCCTCTCGTTGAATATATAATTTGATCTCTTACATACATCCTAAAAATAAAAATAAAAAATTTGTAACAAGGGAGAGGGAAATAATTCTTTATATTTATTAGTCTGATTTTCCTAAATAAAAATTGAATCTCTTTCTTTCTTTGGATACAAGTGAATATCTCTAAACGAAAAAGTGAAAAATGAATCAAGAATAACACATATTCCCATGAGAATACTTTGATATTGATGAGAAACCAACTTATTTTTCTAGGTGATCAAGTAGATTTGAGTCCTTTGGCCTCTTTCATGAAATGGTTGTTCTATCTTTCATAAGTATTTTTTTTATTAATACCTATATTGGGAATAGTAATAGAGTATCAGATTGAGTTTAATATTAAAACCTATTCCCATTAGAATAGTTTGATATTTGTGGGAGATGAGGTTTTCTTCTAAGTGATCATGTAGATTTCAGGCCTCTGCCCTCTTTCATCTCTCATGAAATAGCTATTCTATCTTTCATATGTACTCAATCAAATAGATTTTAGACCTTTGGCTTCCTCCATCTATGATGAAATGGCTAATCTATCTTTCATATGTATCAAAAGCAAGAGATTAATATTAAAATGTTGTAATTATTCACTTTTAAATATTTCAGATATGAATATCTAGTTGAAAAAAATATCAATATGCCCGTTTGACAATACTTCCTTTGTTTGGTTAGTAATGTATATAAATCATTGAAAGAAAAATAGCTCTATAAATCACTTAACCTGTTATCTCAAAGCATCTTTATCTCTCTTCTCATGTCATTTCAAACATTATATGAAAATGTTATAATATAAATACTATAATTTTTTTAAAATAAATATAATTTTTATATAACTTATTTTTTAATTAAATTATGTTTTGTTAATCTATTTTTTTAAGTTAATATTAAGATAAAAATATGTCGAGGAACCTGACCCTATGGAGGCTTCTTCTTGTTACTATTACAATCATAATAAAAACGATAATTGCATGTCTTGTAATGATTAATAAATAATCTACTTCATATTTTGTCAAATAATTGACACTATAGTTTTTAAGTTTATATTTAACATTAAGACATAAGGGTTCAACGGATGAACATGCCCCTCGCTTACCTCGAGGCAATTAAGAAATCAATCGATGTTATTGAAGTCGGTAAAAGGGTCGCTGTCTCGCTCAATTTTCTTGATATCACTACTAGTGAGCTACATACCGCTACATACCTCATTTCTTTCCCTACGAAGGAAAATTTGAATTCTTATTTTTGCTATTTTTAGAATTATGGCAGGATGGATAGGGGAATTTTCCTTCTCACTATTTTTGGTATCAACCATCTGAATGCCAGCAATGATGTCTTCACCATTCATTACTGCAACTTCTGTGTTGATTTCATGAAGACATGGTGTTTCAAGCCATGCTTAAAGAAATTTCAATTATTATTCAAACTTGGTTACTTTTTCCCTGTTATTGTTGGTATCATCTACACACACATAAATATTAATGAGATCATCACAATTTAAATTCTCTTCAACTTTGTTTTCTTCTGCCACATCTTTGCAATCAGCTTGATCTGGTTCATCCCGTTGATCTTCAATACTTTGTTCCTGTTCACATCCTTCTTGAAGATCAATTTGTGAATCTTGCACAACAAACTGTGCCTCTTGATTCTCGTGGTCATGAAAAGAACCACATTGTTTTTCTGAAATTTCTTCTAACTCGAATATACTACCCATGTTAATGCCAAATGGCCACATGAGAAAAACGTCATCATCATAATTAAAAATATCTTCAAATAAAGACATGTTGTTAAAGTCCAGCTTTTCTCGCTTCGAGATTCCTTTTCGACTCCACATGGTCCTCTAACGAACTCCAACAACCCCGTTACCACACAGGTGGGAAACTTCTCCCTTTGGCAACTCTTCAATTGTAGAGCCTTGTAGATCGTGGCTTTTGTGCCATGCAGGTCTTAGTGGCCTCGGCTCTAGCAACGAGCAACTAAACGACCTTTCACAAGCAGGAAACACTATCAATATCTAATTTTGATGCACATATTTATGAAGATGGGTTCAAATCAGCAAAAAAAAAAATTCGCATTTTCTGTGGCATATAATAATTTAGAAAAAAAATTTCCAAATTGAATTTCAGATCCTAATTGATTTTTCATATCTCCACAAAAACGAAAAAATACACATCTGGAAGAGTGATCTTTGTTTTCTCTATCTCCTCTACACCACCTTTTTATGAAATAATAAGCCCCTCAAGAATTAACGCTTCAGAAATATCCTAGCTTCAAGGAAAGGCAGATTCCAATGGAAATTCCTTGGATTTATCAGAATAATTGAATTTGAAACAATGTCACCCACTACATCTGTTGATCTGAAGTTTATGGGCTCTGAAAAATAGCTACAAAAGTTGAAATTCATGCAAGACCTGTCACGGATAAAACTGCAAATGATTCCAAAAGTGCTTTCGTCATTCAGGATTTTAGAGTATACAAATGTCAATTTAGCTATCCAGGCTTTGCTCCCTGAGCCGCCTGCCCCTCCGCCACTGCTAGCATTGCGGAGGTGAATAACATGAATTCAATGGTTTCATAGTCCCGATCCTTGCAAAAATCAATGGGCAATTGTGGGCTATTCAGCTGCAAACGTCAGATCTAAGAAACAACGAGCCTGACTCTCGTCCCTTCAAGAATCCATCGCTCAACATTTTTTAGATTTCCTTGTCGCAACTTCAGTCAATGATGGCTCCATGGTCCTCTTAAAGCACTCTTTCTTTCGTCACGGTACCTCTTGACCCTCCTCGGCCTCTCCTAGCGGCCTCCGGGCAAGTCTGGCTTCCTACGACTTGCAGAGAATCTCACAAAATTCGGAAGCCGAATGTTGCAGTTCCATCGGTCCCGTCAATGCCAATTTTCAACGGATCAGGGCCAACGATAATATACCTGCAATATCCTAAGATCATCCACAAAGAAGCGCAATATTTTATGAGTCTGGTTCAACGCCTGACTTGGAGGTTATCCTGTAGTGCAAAAACTGAAAACCTGATAGGCGATAATGACTCCACGACAACAGGATGCAGATTAGCAAATGCAGCCTCCATGATCTCTTCACAGTAGAAGTAGTCACAAAACACGTGAAGTAGTCACACAACACATAGGTCTCTGACCTATCGCTCCAATACCATGATAAAAATCGATGTTCTATTAATTAAGTGGCTCTCCAAGTAAGATACCTGGAGAGTGCCCAAGCACTTCACACATAACACACTGTCATTCTATGTGGAGAACAACCTAGTACACATAGGCTTTCACACAATGAGGTGGTTTGAACCACTCCCTGGATATTAGGATCTGAGATCTAAAATTAGAATCTCAATCCTGTCATCGCTATGACAGTGACCTAAGTTTAGCTTTCTCCATTATCTCCAACACTTTTTCAAGATGAGATAGATTTTTTTGATTTTAATAAATTATATAGTAGTGAGTACATGTTCCTTAGTTTAAATATATTTAAATTAAAATAAAAAATTATGAAATTTTGATAAAATAGAAGACTATATAAGTACATGTATAATGTAAATCAAAACTAAAAGAAAAAGAATTAAAATTAAAAAACAAGAAATTAGAAAAAAATGAGACTATATTTAATTATACAAAATCAAATTATAAGATTTGTAAATTCTAAACATTTTGATAAGAAATTAATTATTAATTTTCTGTTATTAATATATCTCATTTTATGATTTTTCTTTTAAGTACAAATTTTTGTTTTTGTCATAAAATTTAAATTACTTAACATAAAAAATTTACATAAAGTGAATTCCTAATGTTAAATTTTGAAAAATGATGTAAATATTTTTAGTCAAAACAAATTAATAAGCAATCAAACAATAATCAAACTATTCAATTAACCCAAAATACAATGTATTTTATTGTTATAAATAATTATTTATTAATAGAATAATGTTTTTTCTTTATTAATGTGGAAACATTAAATAAAATATTAAGTTTACCTAATAGCCTTTTCTTAATGATATATTAAATTTTTTTAATAATAAAGAAACCAACTTTAAAAAATCTCATTAAATCACTATTTTAATTATTATTCTAAATTTAATACAACTTGTGGCTTTAAAGCCATAATTTTTCATGCAGATTAAAACCCTTTGATAGTGGGAAATATGCAAATTAAAACCCTTTGATAGTGGCAAAGAGATGTATTTTACAAAACCCTTTGATAGTGGGAAATATGCAAATTAAAACCCTTTGATAGTGGCAAAGAGATGTTTGTAAAATATGTCATTAATAACAAAACCATGCATAGTAAACAGCATTTTTAATTTACATTTATCTATCATGGTTACAATGTTTCCATTGGATTCAATTTGAAATCGAAAGGAGAGTGGTGACAGTTGGTGTTATATTTGCAATGTTATTTGCAATGGGAATCAGCTGATGATTTCGGAAAGGAAAATGTTTCAAGGGTTTTAATGAGAAAGCATAATGATGAATGGAAAAGAAAACAAAAGAAAATCGTCGGTAGTTTATTTTGGAAAGCAAAAACAAAATTGGTTAAGTATTAACGGTTCGTTGGGCTTGTAGAGGGCAGATAAATAGTCGTTGCGGTTCCAATTTTATGGAAGGGTGGGGTAGGAATTTGTATCCATTGTTATATTTTTTTTTATTATTTATTTTAATTTAACTATATTTATCTTGTTTAAATGTAGAAACTAGTTCAATAATTAAACTAAGTGGTAAGGAGTACTAGGTATGTAATTTTGTTGAAAAAAATAAAAAATTTGATTTTGTGAAAAAGAATCTCAAAAATTTGTTTTGTTTTCCAAATAAATTACTGAAATTTATTTGCCAATATATTTAAATGGAAATATCATTTTGAGTGGATAATTAATCAAATATTCTTAATGGTGTAAAGGTGTGATGTTTGCAACAATTCACTTTTATGTAATTTGGGGAATTTGAATTTGATTAAAATTTTGATACCATGTAGAAATTTCTCCTATTACATCAAAATAGATATTAATAAATAGATAAATCTACAACATTACTTTAAATAGATAATTAATTTTATATTTTCAAATCACATATTTTTAATAGTGTAATGTTTGCAACAATCCACTTTTTTATAAATGGGGGGATTTGAATTTTGATTAAAATTTTGATACCATGTAGAAATTTCTCTTATTACATCAAAATAGATATTAGTAAATAGATAAATCAACAACATTGCTTTAAATAGATAATTACTTTTATATTTCAAAATGAAAAATAATTAATAAATTGATTTTAAAAAATTCTACACTTAATCTAACTATTAACTATTATAAAAGTATATATGTTCGTAGTTGTTAACAAAACATTAGTCAACTATGTAGTTGTTTAAAAAATAATTAATTGACCATTACATAAGGAGCATGCATCTTGTGGATACTAGTCTCTATCAGTTACCACTCAGAGAGAATCATGTTCATCTTTAACCTTACAATTTTATCTAAATTAATATTCCTCTCCAAATTCTTTTTTTGAAGTAAATTAATGATGGAGATCGTTATTATTAGATCAATTCTTCATTGATTAAGATGCAAGCCCATCCATGTTAATGAGTTATTAATGGATCATTAAATCAATTTTCCTCTATTTATTCAAGAGTTAATGATTTATATTTAAACTTGTCATCTACTTAGCTAGCTTGTTTCTTTAGTTATTTTAACTAATTTGCTTTATATTTCATTTTAAACATAAAATCAGAAACTTCCAATTTCATCCTAAACATAAAATCAGAAATTAGTTATTAATGTAACAAACTAATTTATAAAAAAATTTAATAAATATTCGATATAACAAAATTGTGAGTGAGAATATAGATGCCATATGTATACATTAAATTTCTAAATACATCACTTTTCAGATCAATCATATGTATAAATACATTATACTTATAAGTCATATCTTCGTGTATCATGTGAATCAAATTTTAAGAATGTCCAGAAATCTATAATTAGAAAAATAAAATGACACATAAATCATATTTACATTTTCCTACCACACTACTAATAGGCTGTGCTGATTTGAAACTTCAATTAATAGGTTGTGCTGAATTGAAACGTGAATTTGAAGAACAAATCCAACGTAGATATTCAATCATTTTTATATAAAGTGATTTGCATATTGAATTAAGCCATGGCAACGTCTGAACACTAAAGGGCAGGGCCAGTGTCGTACGGGTGCAACAGTGTTTTCAGTAATTTTCCACTCTATTTGTTTATGACGCTACCACGGGGTGTGTACAAGTTGCCACATTTCTCATGAGCAACTTCCATTGGCACATGTATTAAAAAAGATGTTCAGGAAATGGCTCTTTAGAGTCCAGATATATTTACAGCTAAGGTCATCGAGTGAGGTGCAATGGTAATTAAATGTTCACGTAAAATAAATACGTAACCTAAAACAGTATAGGCGGTACACTTCTTCCAATAATTTTAACTTTATTGACATTCAGAGTACGAATTTAATATTCTATGGTAATTAATAAAATTTGAAAAATATTTAATTGTACAATGTCATCATCGCATAATAAGAGTGCAATCAATCAAATTTAAAATAATTAAATTTAAATATTACTTATAAAATAATAAATTTAAATTTCTAGCGATGTAATTATTTTAGTCAAAACAAACTAATAAAAAAATCAATCAAAAATTGAACACAACTTGCCACTTGCCACAGCTATAATAAATTATATTTAAACGATAAGAATATAAATCATTTTAATTTTATTTTTTCGCCGTAGTCTTTAACGCGACTTTTTGAAAGCCTTTCCGGCGATTTTTTCCGGTGAAAATCCGGCAGTGATTTATGGAAATCCAAGTTTGATAACTAATTTCTGCACAATGAAACTGTCCCAGGGGTTTTTCAGGGTGCTGAATCCGAATATGCAGTTAAAAAACCATTTTAACTGCAACAAATCATGATTTCAGCTCAATTTCTTCCGCCGGATTCCGTCACCGGAATCTCAAAAAGTCGCATTATAGACAACTCCTATTTTTTCTGCTCTCCACGTCACTCGATTTCGTAACAATACCTATGAGGTGAAATGTGTTTGAAAAATGAATAGAGTAAGTTCCCATTTTCTATGAAGTGAAATGGGTTTAAGAAATGGGACGTGTGAGAGGAGCGAGGTTTATAAATCGAAGAAATGGATTCCAACTATCACAGAGCGGGCAATAGCACGTAAATCGGTATAGACAACCATCATTTTCTCCGTTTTTGGTCATCAGAGAAAGTAAAAGATACCGTGAAGAAATCCTCATTATTGTGTGTCGGCTATATTATATGCAGTTGTCGGTTTGAATAGTAACTTTCGTGACGTGACCAGTTATTCCCATAAAGTTACCATCGCCTGTTTATTTTTCAAATAGGATTTTCAAAGTTTATATTTTAAAACATTTTTGGCTGTAGTTACGAAATGAAAGGTTGGCATTTATGTGGAAAATAGTTATGTATTTTTTATTTTATTTTAGTTAAATTTATGAATTAAAATAAATGGTATATTAATGAGATTGATTGTTTTTTGGACATGTGCTATTATTAAGTTAACATATTGGCTCATGGTATTGTCATAAAATCTGGTTACATATTAAAAATTTCCTTGGTGATGTATGGTGAATCATTATGATTAAAAATATTTTTGATAAAGTATGGTGAATTTTCAAGATTAAAAGTCTTATTACATGTTTTTAACTAATACATCACTTTAGATCTATTTAACACCGGATTTATCATGTACTAGCATGAATCAAATATCTCACATGCAAAACCTTCTTTTGGAAGTAGAACTTGGGGAAAGGTTTGCACCTTGAGGGATTTGATTCACATGATAGATTCAGTGTTACATGGATACGGATCTAAGTTGTTCACATGATATTGCGTGTCACATGGAAATGGATCTAAGCTGGTCTCGGAAACAATGTTGCTTTTTTAGATTACCATTATTATGTATATGTTTGAGATAAATTTCAAAATTTACTTTATATTTTCTTTGCTTGACATTACCATGACATTCTCTTCTTTAATTCATTCTCTTCTTTAATTTAGTTTGCATGTGTTTGGATGTTTTTATGTTTGTGTTTGGATGCTTTGAGTGGTTTGTGTGTTTATGTGTTTGAATTTGGATGGTAATGTTTATGAATTTCACGTTTGTGTTATATTTCTATGTGTATATGTAATTGTCTGCTAGTAATTAGTTGGTGATGAAGAAATGAGACAATCTTGTCAAGATTTTGCAGGAGGATTCATACTGCACATCTATTTCATTTAATTTTAGGGGATGCTTTAAGTGGTTTGTGTGTTTATGTGTTTGAATTTGGATGGTAATGTTTGTGAATGTTATAGTTGTTGTGATGACCCCGTGAAATGTAATTATTTAAAGTTTACTACGGTAAAAATTGAATTAGAATGACATGGAAGGACTTATTTTCTTTTAAGAGTATTCTGTTAATTTTAAATGTGCATTAGAAAAATGTGTTTAAAAGAATTACTCATAAAGCATTGGAGCTCCCAAAAAGGGAACTAGAAAAAGAAAAGAAAGTTAGTTAGCAAAACTGGAAATAACCACCTTCCCTAACTGGAAGGGTCTCCAGGAAAAAGGAGGTTGGTTGACAAAACTCTGGGCTGTAGAGACAGGCAGAGGAAGAAAAAGGGAGGAAAAACCCTGTATGGACTAAGTCTGGTAAGGACCAGATAGTCGAGCACAAGGTGCTGTCTTACTGAGGATAGTGATCCGGTAAGAAGAAGCTTGGGGGGAGACTCAGGTCCCGGAGGACAAGTCTCATGGATGGGTGGTTAACGAGCTTTATACAGAAATCTGCAGGAGACTTGCTAAAGAATTACACTACCAGCAGTGACCAGGTAAGTAACGGAACCCTAATGCCTTGCAGTTATTTGAGTAAAACTGGTAGAATAGAATAACTGTAGCTATCTGCATAACATTGGAGGGACAGAGTAACTGTAGGTATCTGTGTAACGTTGGTAAGATAGAGTAACTGTAGCTATCTGAGTAATATTTAGGAATCGGTGCCTTTGTGATTAACTGTGCAACATTGTAAAACAACATATCCGTAATGACCAATGTAATATGTATAGGCAGGGATTCTCGGAAACTATAAGCTCTGTCACTGCGGCATGAATAGACTTGCAGCAGTTATGGCCTGAACCAAGAAAACTGGATAACATACGAG
The DNA here is from genome assembly GCA_031772625.1 of Pinus tabuliformis. NCBI lineage: Eukaryota > Viridiplantae > Streptophyta > Pinopsida > Pinales > Pinaceae > Pinus > Pinus tabuliformis. Next base: position 1,249,132,940 of record CM062805.1, on the reverse strand, counting down.
GGAAAAGAAACCCGGTAATAGGAACAATACTCTAACCCACGACATTTACAGAAAGCAAATACATCCTTACTGTGAATTTTGTAACCCCAAGAGGAATCTACCAGATAGTACTCAGGTGCGGAGTTTAATAGAAGGTAATAAGTCGTTTAGTAAATCCTTGACCCTCGAACCAGGTCGAGTCCACAATATGTGTGGATCTGGAGGTTACCTTGTGTCAGGCGATAGCCTGAACCTCCGTTTGCACTATCAGAAAACAAACAAATTCGAAACAGGATTTAAACCTTATAATTATTGTCCTTAAATCAACAGCTAAGAAAACTGAATAGTTAAAATCGCAAACAGACTTCCATATTAACAACAATTAGTATATGACAGAATTATCCTTATGGGAACAGATAGACATGTTGCAAGTGCCGTGAAGGCAATTGAAAAACGCACGGCGAACCATGATAAATGCATCAAAAGATTTACAGAACATATATCCATATAGAAGACACAGCGTATTGTCCAAATATTGACAACGAAGAAATAAATCTTAGCTCGTATCTGTAATTAGAATTTAGAACCAAATGGTCTCTTATTTGTAAAGAACCCAAGACCGAATCGACCATACATCTACTGTAACAGATGCAGGTGCGATATCTCAAGGTATTCTTACAGACCGGTTGGGAAAGAAAAGGATTCAAACATAAATAAAACTCTTTAAATGTTGTAAACCATACGCATAGTCTCAGAATGGAAATTCACCACACGAAATCTGGGTAATGCTTAAACATTGTTACTCATGGAAAAACTTGATAAATGCATGCCAATAAACAACAGTAAAATACGAACAAGGTTATGTATTAAACAAATGGCCGCCAGTTCATAAGGGTTCAGACCCAAAAGCAAATGAGCCGGTATTCCCAACAAGTGTCTTAAACAGAGTCATAAATACAGTTAAACCAAAACAAAATAATGATCAGTTGCTACATTGAACCGCGGACGAATAGTTCAGCCTCATGAACCAGAGGCTTACACCCCAAAACCGCTGAAAGTGACGGGGAATTAACCCAGCACTCATAGAACAGACCCAAAACGCATGGGACCGGGACATAATAATCCGTTCATCGCCATCTGCGCCCAACCGGGAAGGAGTAAGGTTGGGGTCTCAAATTAGGCACAGAGGGTAACCCTCTGGCGAAATTCAAGAAGTGTTCCAACTGATATTATTCACCCAGAACGTAAAGGAATGCCAGACATGTGTACCTGTGGAAACATCGGCGGACTATCGCCTGGAGGAAGTGCACACCGCCGAAAAACCCCGAACGCAGACATCTGCTACCTGGCATTCAAAGAAGAAAAATCATTTACTCTGCCTTTTCAAAAGATAACACTTAGGTAACATCGAAAGCATTTAACTGATAGAAACCCTTACCGAAGCTGGATCGATGATTACCTCCTTGGAGCAGTAGCGCCGCAGCGAGGTTGCAAGATGACAGGAAATGGTGGAAGTGAATCGGCGCAGAGTTATGGGACAGACTCCCAACTATGGCGGAATGGAGCAGAGAGCTATGGAGCGTCGAACAATGCCAGCGAAATCTCGAGGAATCCTAAAAGATCAAATATATATTTGTTAAGTTCCAGCCGTGGAGACGTGGAGCTACCTCCACCCTCGATCTCACCCGGAGCCTTTACGCCATAGATCAAGGCGGCAATACCAAAATGCGAAGAGCGGGAAGGTTTCCAGCCTGGAAGCCATCCCCCATTCATGTGAACAGGCCGGCGGGGTTTAATGCCTGGGCCAGGTGTTCCGTGGAGGTGGCGCTAGCAAGTAAAAGGCGGGACTGCCTTAAACACGTTCATAGCGACATAATAAAGATATACACGGCATAAAATTCAGGGTAGAGATGCACCTCTTAGGGTTAGACAATAAAGCATATAATAAATCAATCCAATGATATATGTTATGGAAAATTTGCAGTATCAGATACTTCCAATAGTTATATATGTAGATATGTTGATGGGGTGTAGCCACCGTAAAAATATTTTTTTTTTACATACTTTAATATGTGGTGAGATATGTGACAATTGGTATCAGAGCCCAGGATGCCCATATTGTGGCCTCTGGGGTGTGATTAATGTGTTTAAAAAAAAGAGAAGGTCATCATAGCATTGATATTTTTTTTTGGGGTAACAAAATTGTGCCCGGAAGCTGACAATGTTAAATGCTTCATGACTAGACCAGACCAGGCTAGACAAGGGGGAAGATAGAGAGTAACTAAGGTACTGAACAGTAACAGTTAGCATGCAGGGAGCTGGCAGCGCACGGCACAGGCCTGCAGCCGATCGAGGGCCTGCAACAAGTCCGGGGGACAACCCAGAGTTGTGGGTGCAGCTGGGTGAGGAGACACGTAGTACGAATCTAGCCATATTAGAAACAGTTCAAGAGCTGAAAAATGAAATGGCTCGGTTGCGGGAGAATAACGCACGATTGACAATGGAGCAGGAAAGGATTTTAAAAAGCTTGTCTGACAAACAGAACCCGCCACTGGCCAACCCCAGCACAGAACAACAGAGAATGACAAAGGAGCAACGTTACCAAGCAGAACCTGAAATTCCAGAAGATGGAGAGGATCAATCTGATAATGCATCGGAACAACAGACCTCAAAGCGCCAAAAGGTGGAATTACAGGGAGAATTCCGGAAAATTAAACCCCCACACTACGATGGGGAACAAGAGGAAGCGGCTAAAGCATGGCTAATTAATATGAATAAATATTTCCAGCTATATGAGTATGACCATAACTTGAAGGCACGATTGGCCATTTTTCAGTTGCAAGGGAAAGCAACACTGTGGTGGGAGGAAGTTAAAATCGTAAAAGGGGTAAGTGAACGAACCATAACGTGGGAAAAATTTCAAAAATATTTTAAGGAGAGATATTTGACAGAACGCTTTTATGATGAAAAGGCAAAGGAATTCCATGATCTACGATTGGGACAGCAGACTATGGATGAGTTTATCAATCGTTTCACATCCTTGCTCCGTTATGTACCCTACCTTAAAGAAGAAAAAGCCAAAGTGCAAAGGTTTGTCAGCAGCTTACCCATGTATATGAGAGAAAGGATTGAATTTGACAATCCTAGAACCATGGACGAAGCTATTCGCAAGGCCAGAATCTGCTATCAGCAGAGCAAACAGAAAGGGGACGGTTCTAACAGAAAATGGAGTGAGAAAAAGAATAGTAAAATTGTGGGAAACAATAGAGGAGGCCGGGGTGGTGGAGTTAAAGGAAGTAGCAAGGTCGAGAATAGTAGAGCAGCTCCGAGAGGTTCATTCAGACCCAAGCCTATCAGTGAAACCAGAATGGGCGAACAATCCGCCAAGTTGGACAGTGAGGGAGTAACCAGACCCCCAGTGCAGTGCTGGGGTTGTGGCGGACCGCACTACGTCAAGAACTGTCCGCAACGGAAGGGAACTGATCAGATATCTCAGATTCATGAGGCATCAACCGTGGGCGACGTGGGACGAAGTGTGCCAAGAATTAACGTAGCCTTGGACGACCGCCAGGCAGAATACCAGCCCACCATGGTAGAATTCGAAGGTAAAATTTTAGACCTTTCTATCACTGTTCTAATTGATCCAGGAGCTACTTTAAGTTATATTAGTCCAAAGATAGTTGAACAGTGTAAATTGCAGCCTGAAAAATTCAGGAACCCGTGGCTGGTACAGCTAGCTACAGGGGCTAAAAGACGAGTAATGGCAAAAATCAAAAACTGCCCTATAATGATAGCAGGACAGCCAGTGGTAGCAGATCTGAACATGCTTCCACTTGGATCCTATGACATCCTAATTGGGATGGATTGGTTAGAAAAGCATTGGGCTTTAGTGAACTGCAAAACGAAGGTCATACGATACAAGGATGATTCTGGATTGGAGCAGGAAATGCAGGGAATTAAACGACCAGTGCAGGTCCGGCCAATCACTGCATCTCAGCTAGCGAAATGCATCCAGAAAAGATGCCAGGTGTATGCCATTCAGGTGAGTTATGCAGAAACCAAGAATAAGGTGAATCCGCTAGACCACCTTCCAGTAATAAAAGAATTCGCGGATGTGTTTCCGGAGGAAATTCCTGGATTACCTCCCAAGAGGGATATTGACTTCACCATTGAGTTAATACCAGGAGCTGCCCCAGTTTCGCAGACACCTTATAGAATGAGTGTACCTGAGTTGACTAAGCTGAAAATGCAATTACAAGAATTGCTGGATAAAAATTATATCCGCCCTAGTGTATCTCCATGGGGAGCCCCGGTGCTATTTGTCAGGAAGAAAGACGGAACTCTTCGGATGTGTATCGATTACCGACAGCTAAACAAGCTCACAATTAAAAATAAATACCCCTTACCTCGGATCGATGAGCTTTTTGATCAAGTCAAGGGGGCAACAATATTTTCTAAAATTGATCTGCGATCTGGTTACCATCAAATCAGAATCAAAGAAGAGGATATTACTAAAACAGCCTTCAGAACCTGGTATGGACACTACGAGTTTGTAGTGCTACCTTTCGGATTGACTAATGCACCCGCCACATTCATGTGCTTAATGAACAGCGTGTTCCATCAATTTTTAGACAAATTTGTACTAATATTCATTGATGATATTCTGATTTATTCTCGTTCCAAGGAGGAGCACGAGGAACACCTCCGGATGGTGCTACAAACTCTGCGAGAGCATCAGTTGTATGCTAAACTCAGCAAATGCGATTTCTATAAAGAGGAGATTCAGTATTTAGGCCATGTGATCACAAAGGAAGGGATTGCAGTGGATCCTGATAAAATAAAAACCATAATGGATTGGCCCGTGCCTAAAGATGTGGCGGATATCAGGTCTTTCATGCGATTAGCTGGGTACTACAGAAGATTTGTGGAGGGCTTTTCGAGGGTGGCATATCCTATCACGTCCTTGCAAAAGAAAGGGAGGACATTCAAATGGAGTTCGGAATGTCAACAAAGTTTTGAACGACTTAAGCATTTACTCACTTCTGCTTCCGTTTTAAGTATAGCTGATCCTGATAAGGATTATGTGGTATGTACCGATGTTCTTAAATCGAAAAGGTCTGTTCCTAGGGGTGCCAATGCCCTGAACCTCCAGTTGTACCGGCCAAAGTGCAAAGGTTTGTCAGCAGCTTACCCATGTATATGAGAGAAAGGATTGAATTTGACAATCCAAGAACCATGGACGAAGCTATTCGCAAGGCCAGAATCTGCTATCAGCAGAGCAAACAGAAAGGGGACGGTTCTAACAGAAAATGGAGTGAGAAAAAGAATAGTAAAATTGTGGGAAACAATAGAGGAGGCCGGGGTGGTGGAGTTAAAGGAAGTAGCAAGGTCGAGAATAGTAGAGCAGCTCCGAGAGGTTCATTCAGACCCAAGCCTATCAGTGAAACCAGAATGGGCGAACAATCCGCCAAGTTGGACAGTGAGGGAGTAACCAGACCCCCAGTGCAGTGCTGGGGTTGTGGCGGACCGCACTACGTCAAGAACTGTCCGCAACGGAAGGGAACTGATCAGATATCCCAGATTCATGAGGCATCAACCGTGGGCGACGTGGGACGAAGTGTGCCAAGAATTAACGCAGCCTTGGACGACCGCCAGGCAGAATACCAGCCCACCATGGTAGAATTCGAAGGTAAAATTTTAGACCTTTCTATCACTGTTCTAATTGATCCAGGAGCTACTTTAAGTTATATTAGTCCAAAGATAGTTGAACAGTGTAAATTGCAGCCTGAAAAATTCAGGAACCCGTGGCTGGTACAGCTAGCTACAGGGGCTAAAAGACGAGTAATGGCAAAAATCAAAAACTGCCCTATAATGATAGCAGGACAGCCAGTGGTAGCAGATCTGAACATGCTTCCACTTGGATCCTATGACGTCCTAATTGGGATGGATTGGTTAGAAAAGCATTGGGCTTTAGTGAACTGCAAAACGAAGGTCATACGATACAAGGATGATTCTGGATTGGAGCAGGAAATGCAGGGAATTAAACGACCAGTGCAGGTCCGGCCAATCACTGCATCTCAGCTAGCGAAATGCATCCAGAAAAGATGCCAGGTGTATGCCATTCAGGTGAGTTATGCAGAAACCAAGAATAAGGTGAATCCGCTAGACCACCTTCCAGTAATAAAAGAATTCGCGGATGTGTTTCCGGAGGAAATTCCTGGATTACCTCCCAAGAGGGATATTGACTTCACCATTGAGTTAATACCAGGAGCTGCCCCAGTTTCGCAGACACCTTATAGAATGAGTGTACCTGAGTTGACTAAGCTGAAAATGCAATTACAAGAATTGCTGGATAAAAATTATATCCGCCCTAGTGTATCTCCATGGGGAGCCCCGGTGCTATTTGTCAGGAAGAAAGACGGAACTCTTCGGATGTGTATCGATTACCGACAGCTAAACAAGCTCACAATTAAAAATAAATACCCCTTACCTCGGATCGATGAGCTTTTTGATCAAGTCAAGGGGGCAACAATATTTTCTAAAATTGATCTGCGATCTGGTTACCATCAAATCAGAATCAAAGAAGAGGATATTACTAAAACAGCCTTCAGAACCTGGTATGGACACTACGAGTTTGTAGTGCTACCTTTCGGATTGACTAATGCACCCGCCACATTCATGTGCTTAATGAACAGCGTGTTCCATCAATTTTTAGACAAATTTGTACTAATATTCATTGATGATATTCTGATTTATTCTCGTTCCAAGGAGGAGCACGAGGAACACCTCCGGATGGTGCTACAAACTCTGCGAGAGCATCAGTTGTATGCTAAACTCAGCAAATGCGATTTCTATAAAGAGGAGATTCAGTATTTAGGCCATGTGATCACAAAGGAAGGGATTGCAGTGGATCCTGAGAAAATAAAAACCATAATGGATTGGCCCGTGCCTAAAGATGTGGCGGATATCAGGTCTTTCATGGGATTAGCTGGGTACTACAGAAGATTTGTGGAGGGCTTTTCGAGGGTGGCATATCCTATCACGTCCTTGCAAAAGAAAGGGAGGACATTCAAATGGAGTTCGGAATGTCAACAAAGTTTTGAACGACTTAAGCATTTACTCACTTCTGCTCCCGTTTTAAGTATAGCTGATCCTGATAAGGATTATGTGGTATGTACCGATGCTAGTCGAGAAGGCGTCGGAGGTGTGTTAATGCAAGAAGGGAGAGTGATCGCCTATGAGTCGAGAAAGTTGAAGGAACATGAGCAGAAGTATTCTGCCTACGACTTGGAGTTGGCAGCCGTCATACATGCACTTAAAATGTGGCGACATTATCTTTTGGGAAGGAAATTTCTGTTGTTAACAGACCATCACAGCTTGACAAACTACTTTAGTCAGCCCACCCTGAATGAAAGGCAAGCCCGTTGGGCAGATTTCTTAAGTGGATTCGATTTCGATATTAAACACCTGAAAGGAAAAGAAAACCGCGTAGCGGACGCCCTAAGTCGAAAGGTACAATGTTTATATGAAGTTACGCTCAGTAAATGGGAAAATTCCTTGCAGGAAATGATAAAAACAGCAGCAAACCAGGATGCCGAATATCAGCAAATGAAGCGGCAAATGCCACTTTCCAGCAAGGAAAGTCAGCAGGAGTATGAAGTAAGCAGGGATGGGATGCTGCTTTACAAAAAACGATTGTTTGTACCAAATGACAATAGCCTTAAAAATTTAATTCTGAATGAATTTCATACCAGTCACTACGCAGGTCATCCCGGATACCAGAAAATGCTTGCTGCACTTCGAAAGGAATACTACTGGCCGGGAATGAAAAGGCATGTGGCTGAATATTTAGCGCGATGTTTAGAATGTCAGCAGATCAAGACAGAGCACCAGCATCCGGCTGGGTTATTGCAACCCCTACCAATTCCAGAATGGAAATGGGAAATTATATCTATGGATTTTATAACTGGGCTTCCTAGAACAAAGAGGAACAATGACTCTATTATGGTGGTAGTTGATAAGTTGAGTAAGGTAGCGCACTTTATACCAGTGCAATCGACCTACAGGGCAGTACAAATTGCACACATTTTTATGCAGAACGTGTTCAGACTCCATGGGCTTCCAAAGACTATAATATCAGACTGGGATGTAAAGTTTACATCCGCCTTTTGGAAAGCGCTATTTGCAGAATTGGGTACACAGCTGAATTTTAGTACGGCATACCATCCCCAGACTGATGGACAGACGGAGAGAGTAAATCAGATGGTGGAGGACATGTTGAGAGCATGTGTAATGCAAAAACCGACACAGTGGGAAGACTATTTACACTTGGTGGAATTCGCTTACAACAATGGATATCACACATCAATCCAGATGTCTCCATTTGAAGTCTTGTACGGACGCAAATGTCGGACGCCCTCAAATTGGAGTGGCCCGGAGGACAAATTAAGGTTGGGACAAGAAATGCTCAAGGAGATGGAGGACATGGTCAAAAAGGTGCGAGCTAACCTGAAGGCCGCTCAAGATCGGCAAAAGAATTTTGCAGATCGGAAAAGAAGGTTCAAGGAGTATCAGGTGGGCGACCACGTTTACATAAGAATACAAGCCAAGAAAAGTACCCTGCAATGGAGCAGTTGTGCTAAACTTGCGCCTCATTATTTTGGACCTTTTCAGGTCTTGGCAAGAGTTGGGCCAGTAGCTTATCAGCTAGCTTTACCAAGCCACATTAGAATTCATAATGTCTTCCATGTATCCATGCTTAAAAAGTATATTTATGACCCTAAGCATGTGATCAGGTGGCAAGATATATGGGTAAGAGTTGCTTTCAAATGAACTAATTAGAAATGTATCTGGAGACAAAAAAAAACTGATACTATTATTGATTGTAGGTCGAACCGCAAGGAGAAGTCTTGGTCGAGCCGCTGAGCATTCTCGACCGGAGAGAAGTACAGCTGCGGAAGCGGGTTATTACCCAAATTAAAGTGCAATGGCAGCACTATGGGCCTGATGAGGCCACTTAGGAGGATGAAGAGCTTTTTAGGAAAGCTTATCCGGAGCTGTTTGGGGACACTAGACATCGGGACGATGTCCAATCTCAGGAGGGGGAGATGTGATGACCCCGTGAAATGTAATTATTTCAAGTTTACTACGGTAAAAACTGAATTAGAATGACATGGAAGGACTTATTTTCTTTTAAGAGTATTCTGTTAATTTTAAATGTGCATTAGAAAAATGTGTTTAAAAGAATTACTCATAAAGCATTGGAGCTCCCAAAAAGGGAACTGGAAAAAGAAAAGAAAGTTAGTTAGCAAAACTGGAAATAACCACCTTCCCTAACTGGAAGGGTCTCCAGGAAAAAGGAGGTTGGTTGACAAAACTCTGGGCTGTAGAGACAGGCAGAGGAAGAAAAAGGGAGGAAAAACCCTGTATGGACTAAGTCTGGTAAGGACCAGATAGTCGAGCACAAGGTGCTGTCTTACTGAGGATAGTGATCCGGTAAGAAGAAGCTTGGGGGGAGACTCAGGTCCCAAAGGACAAGTCTCACGGATGGGTGGTTAATGAGCTTTATACAGAAATCTGCAGGAGACTTGCTAAGGAATTACACTACCAGCAGTGACCAGGTAAGTAACGGAACCCTAATGCCTTGCAGTTATTTGAGTAAAACTGGTAGAATAGAATAACTGTAGCTATCTGTATAACATTGGAGGGACAGAGTAACTGTAGTTATCTGTGTAACGTTGGTAAGATAGAGTAACTGTAGCTATCTGAGTAATATTTAGGAATCAGTGCCTTTGTGATTAACTGTGCAACATTGTAAAACAGCATATCCGTAATGACCAATGTAATATGTATAGGCAGGGATTCTCGGAAACTATAAGCTCTGTCACTGCGGCATGAATAGACTTGCAGCAGTTATGGCCTGAACCAAGAAAACTGGATAACATACGAGGGAAAAGAAACCCGGTAATAGGAATAATACTCTAACCCACGACATTTACAGAAAGCAAATACATCCTTTACTGTGCATTTTATAACCCCAAGAGGAATCTACGAGATAGTACTCAGGTGCAGAGTTTAATAGAAGGTAAGAAGTCGTTTAGTAAATCCTTGACCCTCAAACCAGGTCGAGTCCGCAGTATGTGTGGATCTGGAGGTTACCTTGTGTCAGGCGATAGCCTGAACGTCCGTTCGCACTATCAGAAAACAAACAAATTCGAAACAAGATTTAAACCTTATATATATTGTCCTTAAATCAACAGCTAAGAAAACTGAATAGTTAAAATCGCAAACAGACTTCCATATTAACAACAATTAGTATATGACAGAGTTATCCTTACGGGAACAGATAGACATGTTGCAAGCGCCGTGAAGGCAATTGAAAAACGCACGGCGAACCATGATAAACGCATCAAAAGATTTACCGAACATATATCCATATAGAAGACACAGCGTATTGTCCAAATATTGACAACGAAGAAATAAATCTTAGCTCGTATCTGTAATTAGCATTTAGAACCAAATGGTCTCTTATTTGTAAAGAACCCAAGACCGAATCGACCATACATCTACTGTAACAGATGCAGGTGCGATATCTCAAGGTATGCTTACAGACCGGTTGGGAAAGAAAAGGATTCAAACATAAATAAAACTCTTTAAATGTTGTAAACCATACGCATAGTCTCGGAACGGAAATTCACCACACGAAATCTGGGTAATGCTTAAAGATTGTTACTCATGGAAAAACTTGATAAATGCATGCCAATAAACAACAGTAAAATACAAACAAGGTTATGTATTAAACAAATGGCCGCCAGTTCATAAGGGTTCAGACCCAAAAGCAAATGAGCCGGTATTCCTAACAAGTGTCTTAAACAGAGTCATAAATACAGTTAAACCAAAACAAAATAATGATCAGTTGCTACATTGAACCGCGGACGAATAGTTCAGCCTCATGAACCAGAGGCTTACACCCCAAAACCGCTGAAAGCGACGGGGAATTAACCCAGCACTCATAGAACAGACCCAAAATGCATGGGACCAGGACATAATAATCCGTTCATCGCCATCTGCGCCCAACCGTGAAGGAGTAAGGTTGGGGTCTCAAATTAGGCACAGAGGGTAACCCTCTGGCGAAAGACGAGAAGTGTTCCAACTGATATTATTCACCCAAAACGTAAAGGAATGCCAGACATGTGTACCTGTGGAAACTTCGGCGGACTATCGCCTGGAGGAAGTGCACACTGCCGAAAAACCCCGAACACAGACATCTGCTACCTGGCATTCAAAGAAGAAAAATCATTTACTCTGCCTTTTAAAAAGATAACACTTAGGTAACATCGAAAGCATTTAACTGATAGAAACCCTTACCGAAGCCGGATCGATGATTACCTCCTTGGAGCAGTAGCACCGCGGCGAGGTTGCAAGATGACAGGAAATGGTGGAAGTGAATCGACGCAGAGTTATGGGACAGACTCCCAACTATGGCGGAATGGAGCAGAGAGCTATGGAGCGCCGAACAATGCCAGCGAAATCTCGAAGAATCCGCAAAGATCAAATATATATTTGTTAAGTTCCAGCCGTGGAGACGTGGAGCTACCTCCACCCTCGATCTCACCCGGAGCCTTTATGCCGTAGATCAAGGCGGCAATACCAAAATGCGAAGGGCGGGAAGGTTTCCAGCCTGGAAGCCATGCCCCATTCACGTGAACAGGCCGGCGGGGTTTAATGCCTGGGCCAGGTGTTCCGTGGAGGTGGCGCCAGCAAGTAAAAGGCGGGACTGCCTTAAACACGTTCATAGCAACATAATAAAGATATACACGGCATAACATTCAGGGTAGAGATGCACCTCTTAGGGTTAGACAATAAAGCATATAATAAATCAATCCAATGACATATGTTATGGAAAATTTGCAATATCAGATACTTCCAATAGTTATATATGTAGATATGTTGATGGGGTGTAGCCACCGTAAAAACAATTTTTTTTTACATACTTTAATATGTGGTGAGATATGTGACAGTTGTGTTATATTTCTATATGTATATGTAATTCTCTGCTAGAAATTATTTGGTGATGAAGAAGTGAGACAATCTTGTCAAGATTTTGCAGACAACACATCTATTTCATTTAATTTTAGGTATCACAACTTCTAACAACCAATTAGTTCTTAATAGTGTCCCTCCAGGTATTACTAAATATATCTTGAATAATAGTTTTATTAATTTACCCCATCAAAATTACCCTTGAAATAATTTGTTTCTTTGCTAATATTTGAAATAATTTATTTCATTTTGATGAGTGACCCGATTTGCCAAATCTTTACATTATTTGTTTCTCCAAACAATTATCACATCTCCTTCAAGCATATTTTGATTTGTTTTGAATATTTATAAATATATCTTTTCCTTTAATAAACATTTTGAATACATACATTATTTGTTTCTCCAAACAATTATTACATCTCCTTCAACCATATTTTGATTTGTTTTGAATGTTCTAAAATATATATTTTCCTCTAATAAATACTTTGAATACATTGTTGTATGTGAGTATCTATTAATAATTTTGAATATCGGTAATTTTCAATATATGTAATTGTCTATTAGTAATTAATTCATGATTGTAAGGTCCCACCTTACCAACCATCAATAGTATAGAGAAGTAAATGTCACATTAAATGCTATTACTCAATTTTTATTTTTTTTTATTTTTGTTTTACTCATAATATGACTAACTTAGCTATCATGCAATCACGTTCCTTCAACTATTTCAATGAATATAACATAAGAAGTCAGGGATAACTTTCCAAAACACATTTCCTCTCAAGCTTAAAAAATCATAACATGTGTTATTTTCATACTTATACATGAGCTCTAAGTAAGAGTGTAAATAAATTCTACCATAATTCCATGTGCTAGCATTAAACAAGATCAACCTATTTGATTTCCTAGATTATGCTAAATAAACTTCATTTATTGACTCTTGATATCATAACCACAAAAGTATTATACTTATTTTACAAAAATCGCATATAAGTGTATCAGTATTAACCTACCTATAGCAAGGTAACAGAGGGAATAATATGTCCCTGTTAATCAATAAATCTAATAAATATGATATGTTTATGAAATGGAATCACAAAATACATTGACCCAACAATATTTCCAAATTCATCAATTAAAATTCTCAATCCCAATTATTAAGGAAATGTTGCGATCATGAGAATTATATAATGAATGTTGAAACCAAAGCAACTACTGTTACTCATTCAGAAGCATGTTATTCTTCAAAAAGTGTCATGTAAAACAAAGAAAATGCATAAAATTGGGCACAAGTAGTTGTTTTCTACAGTCATTGAAGCACAAGAGTGCACCCATGAACACATGTAGCTCAGACAAAACTTATTATGCTCACTTGCACAAAATCCTACAGAAAGTCACTATAAAATTGTTTCCAACAACCCTCTTTTTTTTATGAAAGATTTAGATAATAAAAGTAACGATAATCCTATTCTCTATTCACGGTAAGTAGGAATTTTACTAACAATTTATATGCACAAAAACTACAACCATGCATGTCTTTTGACAAACACTTTGCACGACAGTAAGTAGGACTTTTACTCTAACAATTTATATGCACAAAGACTACAACCATTCATGTCTTTCGACAAACACTTTGCATGATAGTAAGTAGGAATTCTACTCTAACAATTTATATTCACAAAAACTATAGCCATTCATATCTTTTGACAAACACTTCGCAAACTTGCAATCTACATCCATTGATGCATTTTTGACAAACAGTTTGCAAGCATGTAATCTACAACCAATGAGGCATTTTGTCAAACACTTGGCAACAATGATTTTGAGATTCTTCTTCAACCTATTCAACTCAGAAAATTCAGAAATTGGAACCTCAAATGTTAGCATCTTAAAAAATGGACTAAACAATCTTAGCTTTTCATCAAAAACACAAAAACAATCTTAGCTTTTCATCAAAAACACAAAAACAGACACATATAGTTGACAAAAACAATCTGTAAAATCACACCATTTTCAATCTCGGTTCTACAAAGTCCTTTTTTGGAATCAAATGGGGGGTTAAATGGTCAAATGGCATGGATACCTCCTGATGTTGAGTAGAAAAGGATAGCCCCTGATGTTGAATAGAAAAGTAACATAACGTTCCAGAGATGCGATTTATTAAAACAACAACAACAAAAACATTCCTACTATCCCATTTATAACTTTGTCAAACACTTGGTGTGCACACTTCATCTACAGTTGTACATAGAGAAAAAAAAAACTCAAATCTATGATAATATGGTATTGTAGTCAACTCATGGCAACCCGCAATGGACAAAAATTTATTATGAAAAGAACTAAAATATTTGGCAACACGTTATTGTTCTAATCCCCCTACATGCACATTTTCAACTACAACTCCCATTCATTATTGGTTAGCTCATAAATAAATCTGTAAATATCTCATAAACATTCAAAAGTAGCAATTTCCAATGAATTTATATTTCTACAACAATTTTAAATTAATAATAAACTAAAATTTCAAGAATTCTTATGAACATAACTTACAGTGTATTTATACAATTCCAAAAAGTTGGGAATATGCTCTTGCTCCAATGAGATTGTGCTCCTTCTCCAATATCCTTACCAACTCATTGTGAACCATCCGGTTTTCATCCCAACCATATCCAAGGAGAAGTCCCCCCCCAGAACCCCCGAGATGTAAGAGATCATAAACCGTACCAAAATATAGCAGTAGAGAGATATCCAAAGCAAGATGAGGAAGATAAGTTTCACTTCCTCCCAACACCACTCATGGTCACCTCCACCAGGTAGAGCTACATAGTAATTCAGATTAGTAATTTCAATGTCATTTCAAAATCAATTGGCTACTCTCCAAGTCTCTCACTCTTATAATATTTTTCAAATCTCTCCAACTCTTGCTATCATAATGCACCTCCCTCCCCCTAAGTGAGAACACATGAGACACATATATAGGAGGAGCAACAAATTCTTGTCATAAAGGAGGAGTAATATGCATGCATTGTATTCCATTTAGAGGCGTGTAACTCATGCCATTAAGGAGAGGTATGCATGACTTAGTTAAGGATAGTGTAACTTATGCATTTAAGACAACGTATGAGGAATCTTTTATGACATGTCTTTAATGAGTTGAAGAGGAATATGTCATTCTTTGATGAGTGCATAAAATAGAGTGTAATGTATTATTAAAAGAGAGATATTTACATAGAACCATGAGAGTCATCAAGGAGAGAGATGTGAAGTGATTGAGGAGATGAAGGTCGCTTGTAATTTTCTTTTAATAATAATAGCATAGTCTCATAAAAGATAATAATAATAATATTAATAATATTGAGGATTAATTTGAGATTGAATTATTATGATTAATTAATGGTAAGTTAAGTGATTTTCCTTCAACTATACTTGCTTGCCAATTTATGTAAGGTGATTTATTATTTTTGGAAAGTCATGTTTGAGATGCTAGACGTGAGTTTCTATTTTTAGAAAGTCACTCTAGGATTGTTAGAAAACAGGTTTTATTAAGGAAATTCATCCCCGAGCTTCCCATGAGTGGTATTTTTCTTCCGGAGAATAGGGATTCCGTATCCCTATTGCATGCATCTTCATGCCTTAGTAGATTGAGGACTCTGCGCCCTGATCTATTCTAAAGATCCAAGATTCCACACCTTGATCCTTTTAAATATTCAGGACTCTGCAACCTAAACATTTTATTATAGATACAAAACTCCACGTCTTTATTTTTCATTGATTTAGGACTCCGTGTCTTAATTTCCATGGCTTCTCATCTACTATGCTTTGAAACTTCATGCTTCACCTTAAAGTATTGATTGTGAGCTCATACCCATCTGATGGTTTGTTGGTAAGGTCTTGGAACAAGACCTGCACACATCACAATCTCATAGATCAGAGGAATCAATCAATTCCATAATGAACTTATTGACATTTCATGATTAACTTATATTAATCCAAAGTTATTAAATTCAATAATATTAATATTATAATATGTTAATATTAATATTAATTTTTTATTATTAATAGTAGATTTAATGATGTTTTTTACATGGCATCGTGCAATTTTTTATAATAAAACTATATCGAATTAAGATTTTCAAATATTACAATTTTGATGTGGAAATATTTATGTTTTCAAAAATTTAATATACTAATAGGATATGGTTTTTCATTCATTTTACAAATATTTAATTAAAATAAATATTAAAAGATTTTGGAGTAAGAATTTTGGTTTTTTTGTGTTGAATTAACCTTTTTCTTTTGACTTAAGAAATAACATTGACTTTAGTAATGAGTAAAGATTTTTAAATTTTTAACTAATTTGGAATTTTAATGTGGTAAATTTTTTTTGTTGAAATTAAATTTATGATCCATTCAAATTCAATACATATAATAAAGAAACTATTAAATGATTATTTATTATCCATTAAAATTATATATAACAATACATAGTTACATTTTAATAATTAATATTTAACCATTAATAAGATTAAAAAGTTATATATAATCTAAGGATTCAAACTATATATAATTTAAAATTGAAATCAATTTATTAATTTATTATTTATTATATTTATATTTTTTTAAATGAAATTTTTTAAACAAACATAAATCTATAATCTATCTGTGATTTTTGCTTGTTTATTTATTTTTACTATTTGTATAATTTATAAAATTAATTTATGGATTAAAAATGATGATGTAAAATTATTGAGGTGATCAAAATTACATGTCACTTAAATAATAACCGCACTTAAACATGGTTCGTCTTTATAGGATAATATTAAAACACCCTAAAATACTCATTATACACAAATACAATATGACACCAATATATACAAATCTTTATTACACTAATATATACTAATGTCGGTATGTATTTATTAATAAAAGTATAATTTATTGGATTACAGAAAGACTGATATAACTGACCAGAGATGGCTATGAAAGCATTTTGAGTACCATATTGTTCTTTGTGGATCGGCCTTTACAAGTTGAAAAGCCTGCCTTATAGCCTCCTTTGATGGCTTGCAAATAGTGGGAGTCTTTGTCGTCGTAGAGTTAACATTGGCTATATATCAGTGGTTTGTGTTTCTCATACTTTGTGAAGTATGATTAAGTGTCTCAAAGCAATCTCTCAATCCCATCTTGTTAAGTACTTTTGTGCATGAACTCTGTCCCCATTTGTAAATATCTGTTTCACATAACAGGCCAATAAGAAGTATCATTTCAAACATTCCCAAAACCTCAGGGTTCCTCTTTATATTGAGTTCATATAAAGAAATTGAACATGTACTTACAATTTTCCTTTGAGCATGCTTAATAAGAAATTCGTCGGTACAGGGTCTGCTTTGAAATTCTCATATGGAAATTTTCAATGGAAAAAATGTATAAGAAAAATTGTTTTGAATTAAGCACAATAGTGCTTCCACGAAATTTCTAACATTTAAACTCCCACAAGTCACTCGAAAATATAGGGAGCGCGAAGATTCACTTGAAATTCCAATGAGCACCCAAGAGTTTGAATATAGTTTTAGGTGTAGTGTAATAGTTGTATTAATTTCTTTCAACTTTTGTATTTATATATTTATTTTCATTTTTACGCATTAGTTTTAATTTGTTTAGACACAAACATACTTATAAATATGTCTTTTCAAGGTAATTAATTCTTTTTATAAGTAATAATAATAATAAAGTTATAATTTAGTTCATTTTTATATGTTTTTAATTTTGAAAATGTAACATGTATTATGAGGTAAGTGTTTATTCTTGTAGGACTTGGAGTATGTCCTAAAATTGCTTCTTGTTCGCTAAGAGCTCGTCTTCCTTGGACATAAGGAAACATGTTAACAACCCAAGAACATGCTATTCTTTTCTCCTTTCTAGAGCCATAGGACCCTCAATTTCTGGTTCCATAGTATTTCCTCCTCTAAGCATATTTTCTCCCATTTCTTTAGTAGCTCTATTTCCTCATTCCTTCTTATATCTGTGTACCCTTCGTCTATTAACACTTTCTATAATTCCTCCATCTTTATCTACAAATCTCTTTTTTCCTAGAAGATATTAATTAATTCTGTTTTATTCGAATGCCTTTGTTTGGATTTAATATATCTCAACCTTGCCTGAGATTTCAACATTTTGGAGTCCCTGATTGGGAGACGATGTTCCCCTAATTTCTTTATATTCTCCATAAATGAGGGGTGATTTATCCAAAATTCCTTGAATTTGAACGATCTACTTTTAGGGGTGCCCAACATTGCAATCGCTAACACCACCAACCAATGATCCAACCCTTCATAGGGGAGAATCTTTGCCTCTATATGTAGCCCTTATAACAAGAGATATTCAGATGTTAGGAATTTGTCTAATCTAGAGGCTGCTTGATGTTTCCCTCCTCGCTTGTTACTCCAGGTAATGATTCCATTACCTGTCTCCATATATATCATATTTGCTTCTTCAATGAACCTCTTGAAGGTCTTTGAGTCTCTGTCATTTTGTCTTTAACGTCCTTTATTTTCTGCGAGACAAGTGATCATGTTGAAATCTCCACCTGAAATCCAAGGGAGATTATGCTTCCTTCCTCTAAGGTCCTTCCAATATATGATGAAACCTAATTGATCATCTATCCTTTGCAGCTCATAGACATTTATGAAAAGAATTGACCTAGGGACTCCTATTATCTGCGTCTCCATAGGGAGGAAAAATCGATTGGCTTCTATATCTACTGGATACATTACCTGTGGGTTCCACCAGGTAACTAGTCCTCCTGCAATACCTTGGGCTTCCACATCTAGATATGTAAACCCCCATCATAATTTACTACCGAGTTCTTTAATCTTCTCTGTTGAGCATTTCGTTTCTTGCAAAAACATTAGATCAAAATTTTCCATTTATTCTTCTTCTTCAAAAGTCTTTGTTTTCTAAGGCTATTCAATCCTCTTGCATTCCAAGTTATAGCTTTCATTTTTTAATTAACGATGTTGGGGGGTAAGCTTAAAGCTATCATCTTACCTGAGTTTACCAGAATTGCTCCCAATTCTTGCACAACCACACCATTTGACTTCCTTCCTCCCTTCCTTATTGTTTTCTTTGGTACTGAGAGGATATGGGACACTGTGTTGTTCACTCCCATCTCCCCAAGTTCCCCATGTGATTGATTTTACCCCCGAATCTTTGCATGTTCCCTCATCGGGTAGAGGTATTGGATACAACCCACTTATGCTGTTGGGATTGCCTCCAAACACTTTTTTCTTCATTGTTCTACCATGTTCTATTGGTTGATCCCTTCCCCTTCCACTATATCCTGAAGAATCATGTCCTCCATGACTACCTTAGTTGGGGCCATTTTTGAATCCCCTTCGAAGTCTTTCCTAGATCTGGTATGTCCATTCTCTTAATAGGGTCTTTCGGGACCTCCATCATGCCGTCCTCTTTGTTCTCTTCCTTATTCTCCATTTTATCCTCTTTGGTTTGGTCATCCTTGGGTATATGTTCTTAAAGGACCCTTAAACTATTCATCGATGTTGCTTTCCCTCATTTTTTTTGTTGTTATCTCCTATTGGTATGTCCTTTTGTGTTTGGCCTTACAAAACCCTCAACGTATTTTTGATCTTGTTGCTTACTATGATCCTCCGATCTTTTTAGAGAACAATGCTTGATTAGATGCTTGTACTCATGACAATGTCTACATCTAAAGGTTGCATGCAGATTTTATCGCAAAATTCCAATTTGATCACTTTTGGTAATGCTCCAAACACATCTTTCTCTACACAAATATTCACATATGAGTTATATCTACCGTGTAACATTTCATTTTAGATCTTTATGAACTTCCAAAAGGTATCACCTATAAGCTTTAAGGTCGATGGTAGCCAATAATCCAAGGGTAAGGAATATAGCCTGACCCATACCAAAACATTTGTGAGTGTCTTTTTCTCTGAAGTAAAGTCGTCTTTCCATGGTTGCATGTATAATCTCGCAGAGGTAAAGAAATATGGTCCTCCATCGAACACTCAGTCTCTATCCTCTAGATTAGCTAAGACCACTGTAAAAAAAACTTTTGACCATAAGTGAAACTCAATCTCGCCATGCTGCTTCCAATGATGCCTGATCTAGTCACATAAATCTTTCTTTACAAGTCATAAACCCATGAACTTGCATATCGTCACATACGTATGCATGCACTCCCTGAAATCTTGGGTTTGGAGATCTATGATTATTGTTGTTGGGATTACCATAGTTTTGGGATTGCATGGGTCATTCCCGTTAGCCCTCTTTGACCTTTGCTACTAATATATTGGGTCCCTTGTTGTTCCATTGTCCTCATCTCTTCTCTGACCATTCAGACCTTGATTCCCTATCCCACTTGCTCCCTGATTTTTGCCTCTTGATTCCTCTACTGAAATTTTAAATCATGCATTCAATCCTTTTCCTTTGTCATCTACAACATTTCAGTAGGAGAGATCCCCACTCCCTCACATTTTGAAAACCATGCAAAATAGGATCTCTCTACAAGAATTATGATAACCCTAGCTCTCTCTCGCCCTTGCCTTCCTCTAGTTGTATATATAATTTGATCTTTTACATAAATCCTAAAAATAAAAAAAAAAAAATTGTAATAAGTGAGGGAAAATACTCTATATCTTTATTATTGTGATTTTCCTAAATAAAAATTGAATCTCTTTCATTTGCTTTGGATACAAGTGAAGATCTCTAAATGAAAAAGTGAAAAATGAATCAAGAATCAAACATATTCCCATTAGAATATCTTGAGATTGATGAGAGACCAACTTTTTTTTCTAGGTGATCAAGTAGATTTGAAGCATTTGGCCTCTTTCATCAAAATGATTGTTCTATCTTTCATATGTATATTTTTTATTAATATATATATTAGGGAGTATTAATAGAGTATTAGATTGAGTTTAATATTAAAACCTATTCTCATTAGAATAGTTTGATATTTGTGGGAGATGAAGTTTTCTTCTAAATGATCATGTAGATTTGAGGCCTTTGCCCTTTTTCATCTCTCATGAAATAGCTATTCTATCTTTCACATGTACTCAATCAAATAGATTTTAGACCTTTGGCTTCCTCCATCTATGATAAAGTGGCTAATATATCTTTCATATGTATCAAAAGCCGGGGGTTAATATTAAAATGTTGTAATTATTCACTTTTAAATATTTAAAATATGAATATCAGTAACCCAAGTTGGAAAAATATCAATATGCCCGTTTGAAAATACTTCCTTTGCTTGGTTAGTAAAGTCTATAAATCGTTAAAAGAAAAAGAGCTTTATAAACCACTTAACTTGTTATCTCAAAGCATCTTTATCTCTCTTGTGATCTCATTTCAGACATTATATTAAAATGTTATAATATAATTTTTTAAATAAATATAATTTTTATATAACTTACTTTTTATTAAATTATATTTTCTTAATTTATAATTACATTTTTTTAAGTTAATATTAAGATAAAAATATGTCGAGGGACGTGAGCCTATGGAGGTTTGTTCTCATCACTATTACAATCATAATAAATACGATAATTACATGTCTCGTAATGATTAATAAATAATCTACTTCATATTTTGCCAGATAACTGACGCTATAGTTTTTATGTTTATATTTGACATTAAGACATAATGGTTCAACGGATGAACATGCCCCTCCCTTACCTTATTTATTTATGCATTCAGTTATTAGGGTTTTTGTGCATTTCTTTGTTTCCTCCTGTAACAACCCCGGGTTAATAGTTCATGTAATAAAGTTAATAAAAGAAAATAATACCAAGGTCATGGGACACGTATTCCATGTGGAATGTTGAGAAAATCATCTTAGTGGGCATCACTTATTGTTTAATATGGCTGAAGGGAAATTGGCAAAGGAAATGACAAAGACTTTGAAAAGGAAAAAATACATTATTGGCATTTTATTGATGAAAATAAAGGAAAACAAGGGAAAAAGAAGGTGAAAGGTCATAGGCTGCATGTGAGGAGGAAATTGAAGGAAAATAGAGGAAGAATGAAGAAAATTGAGGCCTCGAAATTTAAAAGGCTTTTGAGGATTAGTTCAGAACTTTTTACTACCCTGTTCTCAGTTGAGTTTTGGAATTGGTTTAAGAGAGGAGAACAACACCAAGAGGAGAAGGAAAGAAAGAAAGAAAGAAAGAAAATGAAGGATAAGGAAATAAAAGGAAGGACAAGGAAAGTAAGGATCAAGTAAGGAAATGTTTGTTTAATTATGGTATTTTCTATGCTTAGAGCAGTTTACTTCTTTTTCTTCTTATTAGCCGCAGATTAGCAATCAAATATACATTAAGTAAAGTGCAGATAGAAAATTAAATGATCAACAGAAAACAAGCCAAGACAAGAGACACAAGATGTGGCAGCTAGCCAGGGACAAACCCCAATGCAGGGAAACCCTTTGATCAAATCTTCATTTATCTTCAATAGTTCAGCAGAGAGAAATAGTACAAAATCAAAATTTTGTAAGTTTATATCAATAGCAGCAAACCCTAGATCAACAAAGTCAAACTTGGTCAAATAGGTTTAAATTGACCTCCAATATGCTTGGCCAATTTCCAGTCAACTAGCCCTTGAACAACCTAAAGAAATATCCCTTGAACAACCCCAAAAACTGAGTCAAATTGTTGTTGACTAAAGTCAACTTGCTGCCCAAAACTAGGGCAGTCAACACTAGTCAAACCTTTGGACGGATTGCCTCGATTTTTGTGCCAAAATCTGTGGCATGCCTAAGAGAGGCAGCCACACAAAAATCACACCCTTGATGAGTCAACACTTGGTCAAAGTAGGTCAAAGAGACCTTCAACAATTTTTGCATCCTCCTTTCAGTGTCCTTCTTGCCCTAATCCGTCTTCCTCCTTCCCACGTATGAGCTGCTCCTTGTATAACCTAAAGCTAGGGAGAGATAGAAAAGAATGAGTGAGATGAGATGATGAGAAAACGAATCAACCTCTCTTGTATTTATATGATTCACTGGGAATGTGTGCCACACATTTAACTGCTGGCCGACCTTGACAATTTGTCCAGTAAATACAAATAAGTTCATATCTCCATAAATACTTGTCAGAATCAGATGATCTTTAGACCAATACTACACCTCTTGACAAGAGGAATATACGAAAAATATCAGCTACCATAAATGAGGTGACCCGCATGGAGTTTGACGCTAGTTTCCAATTTT
This sequence comes from Pinus tabuliformis, assembly GCA_031772625.1. NCBI lineage: Eukaryota > Viridiplantae > Streptophyta > Pinopsida > Pinales > Pinaceae > Pinus > Pinus tabuliformis. Next base: position 1,249,109,677 of record CM062805.1, on the reverse strand, counting down.
AACACACCCTCTCAATTAGGGAGATCTCCATCTGCAATCTGTCTGACCGTCACTATTATCCCAGCCATCAAATGTATTGCCCTGCACTACTTACCCTTACTCTTCTCTGATGTGCCTTGCTCAAACTATGAAGAAGGATAAATGATCGAGGATGTATCATACCATCCTCCATTGACCCAAAGTTAGTCTCAGAGTGTGTCATAACACTCTCACTCATCCTAGGTATCATTGATCTCAGATCAATGGAGGTCATCCTAGCATAGGGAGTACGGTAGATACAATGACGCGTCCATAGATAATAATAATGGTCCCAAACCCCATTTCCTACTCATTGATCAGATGAGAGGTACTTCCCACGAGTCCAAGACTGCATGGGTAGGATGCCTTGACATGAGAAATAATCATCCTGTCCACAGGGGAACGAATCATCCTGTCCAATAGTTGCCACAGGAGAAATAATCATCTCGACCCACAGGAGAACTAATCATCTTGTTCCATAGTCGCCATGGAGAACTAATCATCCTAGCCCACAGGAGAACTAATCATCATGTCCTATAGTCGCCACGCGGTGTCACAGGGAAAGGTTGAACCTTTCACCCTGTACATAGTGCACCACTAGGGGATGGTGAGTCGCCCTTGTGGTTGCATGTCACTACAAGAAGTACCCCGTGCCCCCCAGAGCTCCCAGAACACAATACATCATACTTGAACCTCATAAGAGGGTCTCTAAATGACACCAAGTCATTCTCGAAAAGTCAATAATTTGACCTTTCCCATGGGCTTCGTCGAAATTTCGGCGACTTGTTCATCTGTACTGATATGTTGGAGCCTTATTGCTCCCCGTAGCACCATATCCTAAATATAGTGGTACCTGATATCGATATGCTTGGAGCGATCATGAAATACGTGATTATTTGACAAACAAATCCCGCTCTGGTTGTCACACAGGATCACAGTGGTATCCAATGTAAATCCAAACAGCTCACTTAAGAGCTTTCGCAACTAGACCTCCTCACAAGAGGCCATACTAGCAGCAATGCAGTCTGCCTCGGCGGTGCTCAAAGCCACTGACTTCTGCTTCTTGCTCATCCAGGATATTGAGGAAGATCCCAAAGAGAAACATTACCGAGAAGTGCTCTTTCGGTCCATCACACTGCCTACCCAATCAACATCGATATATCCATGTAGTCTCACATCTCTGGCAATGTATCTCAACCCATGAGTGATTGTGCCATGAAGATATCTCAACAGATTCTTGGCACCAATCCAATTTGAGTGGTGAGGCTCAACCATATGTTGACTCAACGTGTTGAGTGCAAAACATATATCTGGACAAGAGTTCACCAAGAACATCATTGCTCCAATGAGTTGATGATACTCAGTAGAATTTTGTAAAACTGATCCAACAACACTACCACTTAACTTCTTGAAGTCAAGCTCCATCGGGGTAGTCACGGGCTTGCAGTCCACCATACTGAATCTCTCCAATATCTTCACCACATATTTTCCTTGAGATAGGAAAATCTCCCCTGGATTCTACTAGACTTCTAGTCCTAGGAAATAGTGCATGATTCCTAGGTCCTTCATCTCAAATTTAAAAGCCAACTCCCTCTTACATTTGTGAATGAGAGGGTCTGCACCTGTTAGAAGGAGGTCGTCAACATACAACATGAGTATGAGAGGATTGTCATCCTCAACCTTAAAATAAAGTTTAGGGTCGGCTTCACTCCTAGTGAATCCCAGCTTCATCAAGTAGCTATCGATCCTCTCATACCATGCTCGGGGTGCTTGCTTTAGCCCATAGAGGGCCTTCTTCAACCTGCACACATGAGATTCTCAATCATCAATCTCAAATCCTTTGGGTTGCTCCACATAGACCACCTCTTTGATTGAACCATGCAAGAATGTGGTCTTGACATCCATCTGATGTAGGTTCCATCCTTGCGAAGCAACAAGGGCTATGATCGAGCGGATGGTGGTATATCAGGCAACAGGGGCAAATATCTCGTCATAGTCTATACCTTCCTTCTGAGAGAAGCCATGAGAGACAAAATGAGCCTTATACTTTTCTGCACTTCCATCAACAACATGCTTTATCTTGTAAAGCCATTTCGAAGTGACAACTACTTTGTCTTGGAGTCTGGGGACCACATCCCAGACATCATCTTTCATGATGGACTCATATTCCTCAGTCATAGAATCCTTCCATACTTGATGCCTGACAACTTTTGCGAATGACGAGGGCTCATTTTGGATGATCGTGCTCATGATGGACAAGTATCCCTGATACCTGGTCGGATTCTTACTTTCACGGAAGGTTCCCCTAGGTGCAATGTGTCCTTCAACATCATCAAGTGTCCCACTAAGCCATGAAGGCCTCTTCCTAGAAGAGGAAGGTTCTTGCGGAGGAGGATTCATAGGATCGATAGCTTCTTCCACATCGGGCAATGTCTCATCTTCCTTTTCCTTTGGTTCCCTGGTGTAAGCTTCTTTAGATCCCCTTTGAGTAGGAAGATTGTCAACTTTTCTAAGAGCCATATCTTCGTCAAAGGTGACATCATGGTTAATCTCGATTTCCCTTTGACTAGCCACATAGATTCTATAGCCCTTAGTGTTTTCTTTATATCCCATGAAGATTCCTTTCTTTATAGATGCACCCAATTTATTCCTCTTCTCCTTCAGCACATGAAAATATATCGGACTTCCAAAAATTCTAAAATGGGATACATCAAGTTTCTTATCAGTGAACATCTCTTCTGGAGTCTTGGAACCCAATGATTGATGAGGGCATCTGTTTTGCACATTTAAGGCGGTATTCGCAGCTTCGACGCATTGAAACTTCAGAAGTCTTTGATCGTGGAGCATATCACAGACAACTTCCACAATCATATGATTATCTCTTTCCGCCACACCATTCTGCTATTGAATATATGGTGTTGTAGTCTCTCTCTTAATGCCATCCTCTTTGCAAAAGTCATGTAACTCATTGAATTCATACTCAGTCCCATTATCAGTCCTTAAGATCTTGATCTTCTTTTCGGTTTGATTCTCGATCAAGGCTTTGAAGTGATGAAACCAAGTGAACACTTCATCCTTTATTTTCAAGAAGTATATGCAGGTCTTGTGAGAATAATCATATATAAAAGTGAGGTAATATAAATATCCTCCCAAATAGTTCATAGGCATCATACCAGATATGTCTGAGTGAACAAACTGCAATATATCGGAGGTTCTGCTTTGGCTTGAGGGGAATGGTCCCCTTTTGAGCTTCCCTTCAACATATCCAAGACATACACCTTCTTGCTCTACTTGGAAGTCGAGCATCCCTGTCACCATTTGTCCTGCATTGGGTATAGATTTATAATGAAGGTGAGCAAACCTCCGATGCCATAGTTCAGACTGAAGTGATGTGTCATAAGACATGACACCTAGCGGACTTCCTTCGACCTGATATAATGAATCAACTTGAAACCCTAGAGCAAAAGCTTCCTTAAAATTCCTTTTCCATACATGTACCTTGCCATCAATGAAGGTTACCTTGTAGCCTTTGTCCTCCATTGCTGAAACAGACACCAGGTTCTTTTTGAGATCAGGTACATATAGGACGTCTTGTAAATGAATTGTATTGCCTTGATTCAATTGGAGAATGACATTCCCTATGCCTTTCACAGGATATTTTGTGTTGTCCCCAAGAACAATTTCCAGGTTGGTCTTCTTCTCTATCAGATTAGAGAGAGCTTCTTTGAAACTAGTGAAGTGCCTTGAGTCACCACTACCAATAAACAAATTTTTGAGCGAGTCCGAGGGAGCAGTAGTAGAGAGGTCTGCTGGTAGGCAATATTCATCTTGCTTATTGTTAACAACGTTAGATTCATACCTAGAGTTTCTTGCCTTCTTGAAGGGTTGTCCTCTTCCTAAATTTTTGACATTTCTTTTACATCTGCCATTGGATTTGCCATTCCTTTGATTGCCTTGAGAGTGATTTTGTTCATCGTCATGGTTTGAGTCCCTTTTATTAGGGCACTCCCTCGCATAGTGGCCCATTTTGTTGCAATTGCAACATCGACATTTTCTTCCACCCTTTGGTCCAACCATTCCTTTAGATTTAGCCCCAGAATTGTTTCTTCTTTTAGCATGAGAAGAAAAGGCAGAGGGATGGCCTTTAAGTGCAGGAATTTCTTGCTCTTCCATCCTTGTCTCTTCTTGAATACATCTAGCCATCAATTCCTCAAATCCAGGGATGACATTATTGTTGAGAACAATAGTCCTGAATATATACCATTCAGGTGGAAGTCCTCCAAGAGTTATGATAGTCATTTCCCTGTTAGGAACTACATCCCCAATAGATATGAGATCATTCTTGATCTCGGTGATCCTTAAGAAATATTCTTTCATACTCTCATATTTTCCCTTCTTAATTTCCTTCAGCGTAATTCTAAGTAACAGAACTTGATTTGCAACATTAACTTTAAATAAACTCACAAGTCTATTATAGATTTCCTTGGACGTTGTCAGCTCGGAAACATAGGCCACCAGGCACTTGTCGATAGAGTCTCGGATGATATTCCTTGCTTTGACTTCTTCCTTGGATCACTTGATTTTGGCAGCAACGAATACATTTGATGTAGGCGCAACAATATTGCCTCTCACATGGTCCAACACTTCCTGATCTTCTAAAGTTAGATCGAGAGACATCTTCTATCTGTGATAGTCAGAATTCTCACAGAGGTTTTCTTTCGGCGGGGAGGAGTGTTGAGGACCCCATGAAGTTTTTAGGATAACCTTGCCAACCTTCTCTTCGATGATTGCTCTTGCTCTTTCTTGGGCTTTATCTTCACCTTAGCTCTGATACCATGTTAAATTATGGTATGTTCTATACTTAGAGCAGTTTACTTATTTTTCTTCTTATTAGCCATAGATTAGCAATCACATATACATTAAGTAAAGTACATATAGAACATTAAATGATCAACAGAAAACAAGCCAAGACAAGAGACACAAGATGTGGTAGCTAGCCAGGGACAAACGCCAATGCGGGGAAACCCTTTCATCAACTCTTCATTTATCTTAAATAGTTCAGCAGAGAGAAATAATACAAAATCATAATTCTATAATTTTATATCAGCAGCAACAAACCCTAGATCAACAAAGTCAAACTTGGTCAAACGAGTTGAAATTGACCTCCAATATGCTTGGTCAATTTCCAGTCAACTAGCTATTGAACAGCCTGAAGAAACAACCTTTAAAAAGCCCCAAAAACTCAGTCAAACTATTGTTGACTGAAGTCAACTTGCTGCCTAATACTAGGGAAGTCAACGCTAATCAAACCTGTGGACGGATTGCCTTGATTTTTGTGCCAAAATCTGCGACCTGCCTACAAGAGGAAGCCACACCAAAACCGCACCCTTGATGAGTCAAATATTGGTCAACGCAGGTCAAAGAGACCTTCAACAACTTTTGCGTCCTCCTTGCCCTAATGTGTCCTCCTTCTTCCCACGTGTGAGCTGCTCCTTGTATAAACCAAAGCTAAGGAGAGAGAGAGAAGAATGAGTGAGATCAAATGATAATAAAATGAATTAGCCTCTCTTGTATTTATATGATTCACTAGGCATGTGTGCCACACGTTAACTATTGGCCAACCTTGACAATTTGTCATGTGAATACAAATAAATTCATATTTCTATAAATACTTGTCAGAATCGGATGATCTTTAGATCAATCCTACACCTCTCGATAAGGGGAATCTAGGAAAAATATCAGCTGCCATAAATGAGGTGAACCACATGGAGTTTGGCCATAGTTTCCAATTTTAACAATGTTGGATCAAGCCAATTTAACAAAGAATACTTGTAGGTAACAGATTGCATGTAGGATTTCGTAGCTAGTTTTGGCATGCACATTGTATGCATGTGTGTATTTCATTCATTTCTTGTCATTGGCATGGGTTTTTATAGGTTTTGACAATGGTTTCAACTTTGTCTTGTCATTTCCGGATAGTCATGGTGTCATGGGATTCATTATTGGTTGAGCTTTGGATTGTTGGAAGGTTTTGGATCCATGTGACATGGTCTCAGGAAAATACCAAGGGTTATGGGTGGATATGGTTTTCTCCGGGAAGCCTTCAATAGGTGGGTGGAGACAAGAAAATTCCTCAAGGTATGGTGAAGGAATACTGAGTCATCAAAGCTCGCTTTGGTTTTGGGATCTCTCGACTAGTTTAGGTGAGATCATGGTAATGTGAGGGTGGAGGTTGTTTAACCTCTAGAATCCCTTGGTTGTTTATGGATTGGTTTATCCCATGAGATCCCACATTCGTGCTTGGAATATGGCATGGGGGTGCTTGGCTGAACAAAAGATTTGGTTAAGCCAAATTTATGGTCAGGTGGTGTGTGGAAGTCCCTGACCTGGTTGGCTTTTGCATATGATTAATAGGAGATAAGTTCCTCTCCCATTTCATTAGTAATTATACTTGTTATTATGTGGCTTTAATGCCTATTTTATTCTTGTTATTTATCTACTTATATGTTGATTATAAGCATGGTTTTATGACATATTCAATTTATGGCTCTTAACATGTCTTCGCTTGTAAATTATTGATTAATGAATGCATGACCTAATAGATGTTATTGAAGCTATTGTGATATGGTGTTAGTCCTTCTTGGTAAACCTCAAATAAGTTCCAAATCTCTATGTTTAGATATGCATTGATAACCTGTAGATATCATGTTGTTAATGTGTTTGGCAAAATGACTATCATGGTTAGACTAGGTTAGGTCAAGTCCTTGTCTAAGTTTTGTGTTTAAATCTTTTTCTGTGTGCCATTAGTCATTACGGAAAGTCTCATCAAATTCTGGGTAGTGATCTAGTCAATATCGTTGAAAAAGTAACTTAGATCTCACAATTGCTAGCACAAAACTAAGTGAAAAAGTCTATAGTCATTGGGATGCAGACTCATGAGAGTGACTAGAGGATCTTGGCTGCTATCTTGCCTTGTCATGGAAGTGACTAAGAGCCTATTTTAGTGAAAAATCAAGTTAACTCAGGGATTGGTCCCCTTGAGTGGTTGGTTAGCTCCTAGGGGTCCCGTAGCATCTGAGGGAGGTCAATAAGGTCTTATTTTATCGATTCCATTTCCTTAAGATTATCTAGGAGGTTGAGTGATGGCATAGTAGCCCTTAGCTCATGTTTACCTAGGGGAAACCGGTGAAAGTGGGTAGATATGGGAAGAGGCACTACAAAGTGGTATCAGAGCATGGTTCAAACACTTGGACCAGATGGGCTAGATGCATGTGGTTATGCATGCATTTTCATGGTTATGGTTTTCATTCATGAGGCCATGGTATTGGTGTAGTTCTAACACGAGAAGGAAAGCCTCTTGTATTTAAAAATATCCAACACAAGAAATTAATTGCTCAAACCTATTTATGAGAAAGAAACATTGATCATACTACATGCGGTTAAAAATGTTACCCTTATTAGGAAGAAACTTCAAAGTAAACATATATCATGACAGTTCTGATTACTTCTTAGAGAAATGATTATGTTCAAAGGAGAGACATTAATGGGTTGTAGATATTATAAGTTATTATAGTAAAACATAGTATGGTGGAAAATGCAGTTTCAAGGAATGAAGAAGAAATCGAGGGTTTATTATGTGCTATTTCTATTTTATAATTTGATTAGGTTGAAGAGGTAAGGACATAATGATAGAAAGTTCAGAAGATATGGAACATAATTCAATAAATACAAGAGGACCCATGTAAATTAAATAAATTTCCTTAAAATAATGATTTGTTATGGTATTAATATCACCTATATCTATGTAAGAATTCGCAACTCAAACAAAAGGTCATTTTGGAATTTTACACTTCTCCTATAGGAGGGCATTAAAGATTCTTGAAAATTTAGAACAAATCAATAAGGTATTCTTTCGGAATATCTTAAAAATAATGTTCCAAATTTTGTGGCTAAATGTGTGGCCTACCAGCAAAATAATGGAGATAAAATGAAGACCATGGCTCTCTTACATCCGCTAGCTATACCAAGTCAACACTAGAAAGAAGTTTCAATGTATTTTTTTATAGATTTGCCCAAATATGAAGGAATGAATTCAATTATGGAAGTAGTAGATCAACTAAAAAGTATGCCTATTTTGTCTCTCTTTCCTATCCTTTTAAAGCAAGAATAGTGGCAACATTCATGGAAATAGCCCAAAATCTACATGGAATTCTCAATATTATTATAAATAAAGAAGATCCACTTTTCATTAAAAAGAATTTGGAAAGAATTTGTTTTTGTGTACTCAATTACCTTACCTCTCATATTATTTCCCTCAACTTAATAGGGAAAATAGTATTTTGAATAAATGTTTAGAATGATATTTTTTTTTTTCCATTTGATAAACAAACACAATGCATCAAGTGGTTTTCCTCAGTAGGATGGTGAAATAAAAATCCTTCCATACTTGATAAAAAAATGTTCTCATTTCTAGAATTTTGTGGGTATCATCCTCCACTGATTACATCCCCCATGAAAGGAACTATAGAGATTCAAACTCTAGAGGACCAAATGTGACACTAATAAGAGGTTCTGAAACTATTTGAAGGAAATTTGGTGATAAAAGAAAATAGAATGAAACAACAAGAATATCATGATTGTAATGAAATAGAATCTGAAGTGGGAGATTTGGTATTTTTGCCACTACAACCATATAAATAGATGTCCCTAAAGAAATGAAATAAGGACAAAAAATTAACACCCAGATATTATGGCCCCTACAAAGCGTTGAAGAGGATTGGAATTATGGATTCGACTTTTCTTTGCCTTCACATTTACATATAATATTCGATATTTATTTCTTAATAATGTAATTTCTAACTAGATCATAGTCCAAATTATTTTACTAGAGATTAATGAAGAAGGTAAAATCATACTAAAATAAAATAAAATATTGAAACAAGGAGTAAATAACTATGGAATTCAACAATCATTAAGTGCCTGATCAAATTGAATAGTGTAACAGTGTAAGAAGTGACATTAGAAGTTGCATTATTCTTGTAGAAATGCTTGCAATTAGTGAATGGTTGAGGATATCATTATTTTGAATAGGGAAGTATCTTAACCATGAAACACCTTATTAAGCACTAGGTATTGAGTGATTATATATCTAGTGCTATATCATTAGGTGAGAAAAAACTTTTCATTGTATAATTTCATTATAATTGTACCATTTCTCTCTCTCTCTCTCTCTCTCTCTATATATATATATATATATATATATATATATATATATATATATATATATATATATATATATATATATATATATATATATATATATATAGATATATATCTATACACGCACACCCACACAAACTAAAGCGACGTAGTCTTAAGATCATGGCATTGTTTCCTTGGTATTGGGTGAATTGTAAAAGGAGGTTTCTCTGTCAAAGTTGATTCAATTCATTGAATTTATATCATTTTTAATATAATTAAATCATTGCATACATCTTTATCTCATAGAAATTGACTTAGGTGAGGTTTATTACAAAATGTGACCTATATATCATAATCTAGAAGAAATGATTGCTCAACATTATTTCCTTAATTATGGATAATAGATGAGTGTGGGAGATTTATGCCCATAGAAATGAAGAGATGGATTATTCAATTCCAATTAGGATGGTTTCATATTCTTGAAACTTACAACAACAATAATCACCCTATTACAAGTTGCATATTTTTTTATTTAAAGATTGTAACATGGTGTGGTGGGACATTGGGACTCTCGTACTAAAGCATGCCAAACAAGGAACTAATGGATTCAATATCGATTGAGCTATCATGTTATCTACGTAGTTTTATTTTCATGCGAAAGTTTTCAATCTACTTAAATACTACAATACCTCTTAAAAAGGCGTGTGTCCTTTTTTTTGTTTTCTTATGTATACCTCTTGGTTATTTTTGTTATCTTTAATAATGATTTAAATTGTAATTTTGGCACTACAAATTCCTACATACTTATGAATTTCTATTCTATTTCAATTTCCTATATAAACAACTATAGGACAACTCATTAAGGGAATTTTGAAATAAAAATTATGTTTGAAAATGAAAAATGTACTAACAAAATAAAATTTAAAAGAACTGATAGGATTCCAGATTATGATTTCATTCTCACTGGTACATATTTTTTAGAGTAAAAGAAGAAAACTACTCTTTAAGCATATTTTCGAGTTATCACCTCAAAGGTTTACTGAAAGTATAGATGTGGGCACTCATTAGATGTACAATTAGATTAATCAACCAATGCCTACCCACTCCACAAACTTTTTCATAGACACATAATTAAATAATTGAAAGTAAATGGAAAATAGATTAATCAACCAATTCCTACAGACTCCGCAAACTTTTGCATAGACGCATATTTAAAGAATTTAAAGTAAATGGAAAAAGCATGTTTATTTCAATAGACATATTTTTTTACACTTGAAATTTAAGTAAATGTATAAATAGATAACTCAAAATACCACAAAATATGTAGTTTTATTTATTTTACATTAAAAATTTATAATTTATAATTTATTATTTTTAATAGCATTTTACTATGTTCCTTAGCATACATATTTTAATCCCAAAATATTCCTATAATAGTAGAAGCCACATTATGTAACTGAGGAATCACATCAGATTTTTGGTGAAAGGCCATAACAAGAGATGGAAGGCCATAATAAGAGATGAACCCTATATTGACTTGCGAACATTCATAATAATTTGAAGGGATCAAAACATAATTTGTACAATATTGAAGAGAAATTTGAAAATTATCCTTAGGAAACATATCTTATAGTGGTTCTCATGCTAAATAATACAACAATTTATCTGATTAAATATAAACACATGGATTGTAACTTAATAGAAGAGTAATACCATAATATTCACACAATCAACAAATATTTATTATTCTCCTGCCATTTGAATCTAAACATAATAATATGTATGAAGTAATAAACACTTAGTTAAGGATGTTTCTCTTAAAAAAATACTAGGTAAAAATTCTTTAAATAACTTTTACATATATATAGATATAGATAGAGATATATAAAATTTTAAACATGGATAAAAAGTGTTGATAGTCTCATTTTAAATCATCTATAAACCATTCATTACGAAGACATATGTCAAATATCTAATTTTATTAAACCATACCCTCTTATTCTTGTATGGCCTTTATGTTTTATATAAAACACTATGTAAATGTAGGTAACACTTTGGTAAATTTATGAGGTAAAGTGACTGAGTGGTTGAAAAACACTATGTAAATGTCAGTAATTTCATTTAAAGTAAATAATTTCATTTAAATCAAAGATGATAGATAATATTTAAATGGAGTATATAATAACGATAAAGGAATCCGGAAACAGAGAGCAGATTGCTTTACTCACCTCTGCCCCCTCTCATGGGCTCATAACCATTGTCATTCTCTTTCTATTTGCATCTATATTGAAAAATTATATAATTTTCAGCATAATATTTGCATACTTTAGGCATATTATGGAATTTTTACCACATATTACTTAGTAAATATCTTTAACTAAATTATACTTTTAGCAAATTGAGTATTACTTCGAATTTTACATAATATTTTTGACTTAAACAGACATGAGTTGAGTTTTATTATTATAAATATTTATTTTCAATTTATACATAATTTAATTTTATATATTCCAATCATCTAAATTAATGAACTTTACATCATAATCTTATATATACGATTTACATTTTTTATACAAGATATTTTTGACTTAAATAGACATCATATTATATATACGATTTACATTTTTTATACAAGATATTTTTGACTTAAATAGACATCATTTGAGTATCATTGTTATAAATATTTTTTTACAATTTATACTTAATTTAATTTTATATATTTGAATTATCTAAATTAATATTAAAAATAAACATAAGAAGATTAATCTCTTTATTTGTACAACATATTTACAATGATTATATATGTAATCATTAACTTAAACACATATGACTTAGCCCCATATTTATAAATATTTACTTACAATTTACACAATTTAATTTGGTACATTCCAAAAGTCTAAAATAATATTACATAAAAGTATGAAAAAATTAGTCCCTAGTTTCGTGAACCATTTTATATCATTTACTTTATAAACATAAAATAACTCTCTTAACACTAATTTCATAAAGTCTTTATCAAACTTTGTTTTTAGATTACAAAACATATGTGAGGCTTTTGACCTCTTCCATCTATTATAATTCTATTATAATTCTATTCCTCTGTGACTCTCAACACACGTGATTATATATATATATTCTTTTTTTTATTGTGAGATGTTTTGGAGTAGTATTTTCCAACCTCATTCCTTGTAGATTTGTTGGTGAGAAGGTAGTAACAAAAACATATTGACAATAACAATAATAAAGTTAGAGACTACATGTAGATCGCCCAAAAAAGCTAAAGGAACCCAAAAACCAAAATACATCCAACATTCATCCTTGATTGACAAGAGTACCTAAACTAGAATGTATAGTCCTTTCCTTGGAGGTAGGAGAAGCCAAAAACATTCATGAACATGTGCTTCCATATGTTCCTTCCTGCCCTTGAGACATTATGACCTCTCCTAAATCCTTTTCTAACCATAGTGTAGGGATATCACGCGATGCATATTGTGTCACTAATTGTGTTGAAGGTCCTTCATAAAAGAAATAATTTCATTCCAGTCCTCATTGAGTTTCTAGAGAATCAAATGGAGGTGGAAGATCGACCCTTCTAGGAAAAACGGGTGATTGTTGGTTTACTTCTTACACCAAATTTCAATTTTCCACACGCTTGGTAGCTCCCTAGCATTGAGGCCCCTTATCCCTGCCAATGCGACCAAGTTGGTGCTACATGGGCCTCGAAATAATAGTTGAAGGCCACCAACCCCATGTCCGACACTCTTAGAAAAAACTTCCTTGAATGCTCTAGATTATATCGGCATAAACACATCGAGTGCAAATAATACAAGAATATTGACATAAATTTCAACTAGAGAAGGGGCTCAAAACACACCTTCGACATTAATTGACTCCCAGACCTAGCAGAGGGAGGGAAAACCCTAGAAGAAGCAACACTACCTCCCCAATTGACCACCAATAATGAACTCTACCTAAGGAAAAATAAAAATACAAAAAGGGGCCTACCCCCAACAACTACAGACTCAACCTCGACCTCCGTGAGCTCAACAATACATTCGCGAGGAAGAATAACAACCGAGAAAGGTGAAAGAACATGCAAAAACCTGAAAGTTGGGGAGAAAATTTTACTATTGGGTACAAAACAGACGTGGCCGCAAACAGAGTCACCATAACTATCAACCCCAACTGTTATTTTTCTAGCACAAGCACAAACTGCTTGCCTAGTGTCTATGCAGACCTCTACGAGCCTGGGTCCCAAATTTTATGTTTTGAATCAATGTGGTCAAAGGGAATGAGCCTCCAATGCTTGAAGCAATGTCCTTCCTTGGCATCATAATTTGCGGAGGAAAGGATGGCAAAGATAGTATGACACCCTGTACTCCTAAAGAACTGTTGTCTACTAATTTCCTTTCACCATGCAAATCCAACAATTTCCCAAGGGAGTCCAAATACTAATTATACCACAGAGCCCTGTGAGAAACATATTTAACAAACTTCTTCATCATAATTGTTACATAAGATGCAATTAAATACCCATCTTTATTTTTAACTCATTCTCAAAATATATATATATATATATATATATATATATATATATAATTTTAAAAAATTAATAAAAGATTATATTTTTTTTACTTTACCTATAATATTATAATTTAAAAAATTAATATTTAAAATGGTGAATATTAAGACACCACTAAATGTAAATAGAGACCTCGACTTATCTAGTAACACTTTTCTCATCATGACATTGTGTGATGCTCTCATCTCACTATATTTGATGCCTATGCTCAAATACTAGAATGTTAAAAATATTAAAACTTTTTAACTAATTAAGTTTATCAGTATAAATTTAATTATTAATAATTATTGATTGAGTAGTAGAAATTTAATTTGTATTAAATATTTAACTATTACTTATTAAGTAAAAGGTACAAAATTTAATCTCTACTAAATATTTTAGGATATTTTAAGTTACAAATCAATAATTTATATTTTTTTCCTTTTTATTAACTTAACTGATTTTAAAAAAATGTCATATTAGCTTCAGTTATGCTTTCTTTTAGGGCTGTAATATTTGTAAGTCATGATATTGGCCAATAGTATTAAAACAAAGTTTACTTATAAATTAATAATCTTTATAGTAAAAGACAAATGAAAAAAGGAAAAGTGAACAGTTTTGTGATATATATTTTTTAAATATATATAGATTTTACTAATAAATTAACAACCATTATGGATCACAGAAGCCTCAATTCAATAAATAAATTGACTTTTTAATAATAATATAAAATTGTAATTTAGTTATTTTTTTTATCTTAATAATATGAGATATATTATAAACATTCATCAGGTATTTAATTAATATAACCTCGCTAATTTATTATTTTTAATATAAATAATATCATCCCAATCAATTTTGAATATTACTAAAATGTTATAAATATCATAAATTTCTAAATTAATTTAGAAATTAGGAGAAACTAATGTGAATGCGGTTTATCCACCGACTCGATCTATTTTCAAATTTAACTTTTTGAACCTACATCGCTTCTCTGGGGGCCATTAAAATGAAAGAAATCACTATCAGCCGTTGAGGAAATTACTGAAGAACTGACAAATCCAACAAGCAGTGGATTCAATATGACCTCATGTACCCTCTAATCTTTGTCATTATTATTTGTGGATCTTTTCGACGTTGGCGTTTCACTCTATTTATACAGCAATTCCTTTCCAGAGGTTGTGTGTCTATGTTTCATATTCCGGGTGTATAACGCTCGCCTTTTTTTATCAGGCTCTTGGCTGAATCTCCCTGGATTCCATTCTGTCGGTCGGCTAAATGAGGAATCATGTGGGATCTTGCGTGGGGGGCTCACAGCGAGTGATGCAGCGAAGGATGGCTTGCCAACATCCACTAAAATTCTGAGGATAAAACCCATGTTGTGTACGACGTCGTCACATGCAGGGGAGAGTTGGCAAGTATCCTCGGCTGTGCATCTTGCTGTGGTTCGCATGCCAGACCTCAGATGATATTATATATAGACGAATGCGGTACTTGGCAGAGGAATAATAGTATGGTCTTAACCTGATCAACAAACATTTATTGGTTTTACTTTGTTTGAATTTGATGATATTCGCATTTGTGACGTACGATAATGGAAGGGGATTGTTTTTTATTTCGTTCAAGAATTATGAGGTTTAGATTGTTTTATAAGAAATAGTTTTTGTTGCTATTATATATAATTGCTGCACATATATATTGATGTAAGATAAATCGAGGAGGTTTATATTATAGTTACCAAATTCGAATTTGAATTCGAATTCGAATTTGATCAGATATCGAAAAAATTTGATCCTATAAAATTCAATACGGAAAAAATTAGACATTATACATATTACAAATATTTAATTTTTTTTTTTTTTTAATATTGGATTTATTCTTTTTTTTTTTTCGTAAGCCTTATCCATTGTAAACTCAATTTTGCCATTTTATAATTTTTTGTAATATAGAAGTTACTGTTTTTCTTTTTTTTTGGGTATAAAAGTTGTGGATTTGTAAGCTTACCATTTTATATCTTTCATAATAATGAATTTTGCATTTTATAATTTTTTGTAATATAGAATTTATTTTTTTTCTATTTTTTTGTAT
Organism: Pinus tabuliformis; assembly: GCA_031772625.1. Lineage (NCBI taxonomy): Eukaryota > Viridiplantae > Streptophyta > Pinopsida > Pinales > Pinaceae > Pinus > Pinus tabuliformis. The sequence continues at coordinate 1,249,093,809 of CM062805.1, read as the reverse complement.
AAAAGTTATGGATTTGAAATTTTACCATTTTATATGATTTATAATTTCTTCTAATATTGATTTATCTTTTTTTTTTTTTTTTTTTATAGGAGTTATCCATTTAACACTTAAATTTGTCAGTTTATAATCTTTTCCAATATAGAAGTTATGATTTTTATTTTTTTATAAGAGTTCCCAATTTGCAAAGATTTACTATATTATAATTATTTTTAAGAGAGAATTTACCTTTTTTTTGCAATTTGTCATTATATAGAAATCACTAACTAGTTATCTGTTTAAATTTCTCCATTTAATTTTTTCAAATATAGAAACTAGGTTTTTTGTTTCTTTATAAAAGAGGTACTAATTTGCAACCAATTCATTATTTCATATTTTTTTGTTAAGATAGAAGTTATATTTCTTTTAGTTGCAATTATATAGAAATTACTAACTCACCTCTCATTTAAAACAATTGAGTCACATGATGCCTCCAAAATATGTATCAGAGCTATTTATATTATTTAGCTATTTATATTATTTAATGTCAATGACAATATTGATTCATTTTTAATTAAATTAATTATTTAATAAAAATTTTACATTTTAATATTAGTAATTTATTTTAGATTATACCATATTCTATCGTAGAACAATTTGTAAATAATATATAATAAAATACCAAAATCAAACCAAAATTAAAATAATCAATTTTATAACCAAATTTCTAACCCTATTTAACATTTTATACAGAAATTTGATAGAAATTGTTTTTTTTTTTTTATAATATAAAAATTATTATTTTTTATTTTGTTTTTTTATAAAAATTATTGTTTATGTTTTTCCAATTTTCTGATTAATCCTAAAACAAAAAGTACCCGAATAATTTTTTTATAAAAACTAAAAAAATTAGGCGCATTAAAACTAAAAGATAACATTAAAGCTAAAAGATCGCTGCATTATTTTTATAAAATTTCAATTCTAAAATTTCAACAGGTCAACTCAACAGGAGCAGCAGATGTTGGACATAAACTTATAGAAAGCTTTGACCAAAATCGTTCGCCCCTTACCTATACCGAATTGAAAACCGACGAATTGTACTGAATTAGAAACTGACGAATTATTCGTCGTACCAAACCGAATCAGCGAATTTCCGAATTCTTTTTGCCCGTACAGCCGAACTTGGTAACAACTGAATCAGCGAATTTCCGAATTCTTTTTGCCCGTACAGCCGAAGTTGGTAACAACTTTATATCATTGTTTTAGAAGAAATACTTTTTTGTTGCAATTCTATATATAATTGTTGCGCACACATATTAATGTAAGATAAATTTAGGAGGTTTATATCATTTGGTTATTGTGGATTAAGTTTCTATCCAGTCTTATTATTAAATTTCAACTGATCATATTTTTTTAAAATATTAATTTATTTCAAAAAATCATGGTAATAACAACTTATTAATAAATAAATTATTAAGCACTTTGCAAATAATATAAGTATTTCAAAAAAAATTAACAGCAGTTAAACCTAGTATTTCAGAAAAAAATATTTCAGATTTCATTCCTGTCCAGTACCATAAATATTAATCTATTAAAACATACTTTATAATTATCTCCGTACAATCTAATAATGGTCTAACAATTAACTATATTTTTATTAATTTTATATTCGCAATATATTTAATTTTTGCATTTTCTTTTTATATAAAAACTCTTTGTTTTGGAATAATAATTATGGATTTTTTTGGTTTTATAAAAAAATTCAAATAGGTTTTTATTCAAACTTTTATCTGTCACTTTTTCATTTAAATTTATGTTATAAATATTGATTCCCATCAAATACCAAATTTAAAAATTTCATATATATTCTTTCCCTTGGCTTCAATAAAATCACCTCATAATCATTTGAAAAGTCACATCGACATGATTATATTTCTCTGATTATTCTATAATGTGAAAGTGATCGGTTTGTGAACAGAATATTAACGATGACCAGTATATTGAAAGATCGGACGACAATATTCTGTGCAACACTTTTTTCAGAATAAGATTGATGGTTTGATTTTAATAAGTTATGTTTAAACTAAATTAATGGTAAGAATATAAATCATTTTTAATTTTATTTTTTCTGCTCTCCATGTCAGTCGATTTGGTGACAATACCTATGAGGTGAAATGGGTTTGAAAAATGAATAGAGTAAATTCCCATTTTCTATGGGTTTTAGAAATGGGGCATGTCACGGGAGCGAGGTTTATAAATCGAAGAAATCGATCCCAATTATCACAGAGCGGGAAGTAGCACGTAAGCAGTAGAATGGAAACATCTTCCAAACTATGAGCCACATTAATGTAAACAGACCATCCTCGTCTTCCGTGGAAGCACTTGTAACAATGTGAAGCAAAGCTATTAAATCGGTATAGACAACCATCCTTTTCTCCGTTTTTGGTCATCAGAGAAATTAAAAGATACCGTGAAGAAAATCCTCATTATTGTGTACCGGCTACTTTAATATGAAGTTGTTGGTTCGGAATGTTATTATGCCCATTGCTTATTCTCTGAATATTTGGGAGTCGGATAGACATGGGCAGTCAAATAATTAACCGCGATTATGTTTGTTTGATTCCCAAATATTTTGGGAATCAGTAATCAATATAAGGATACAAGGATGTTTGTCACATGTTTGGCTATTTTATATTTTAAAATATTATTGGTAGTAGTTATGAATGAAATGTTGAAATTTATGTTGAAAGTAGTTATGTTTTTTTTTCTTTAATTAAATTTTATTAATTAAAATAAATGTCATATGAACAGAAGTTAAGGTTTAATGAGCATGTGGTATATTGACCTATGGTATTGTAAGAAAACCTCTCTACAATTTAAAAATCTTTTTGTAAAGTAAGGTGAATCTTCATGATTAAAAATCTTATTACATGTGTTTAACTAATCCATCATGCCCACAAAGGGAATCCCTCGAGGCACAAACATTATTTTTGGACTGTAGAACTTGAGGAGGGGTTTGCAGTTCTAATCCCTCTTGGCTCATGATAGATTTCGTGTTAGATGGATCTAATCCTTGTTCTAGTTGAGAGCAACAATGTCACATTTTTAGATTATAATTATTATGTATATATTTCAGTTAAACTTCAAAATTCACATTATATTTTCTTTGCTAGACATGATCATATCATTCTCTTCTTTAACTTTGTCTGTGTTGCTTGTCTTGAATGGTTTGAGTGATTTGTGTTTTGGATTTGAATGGTAATGTTTATGAATGCTAAAACTATGTTATATTTCTATATGTGTATGAATCGTTTGTTAGTAATTAATTAGTGACGAGGAGACAATCTTGCAAATAGTTTGGACGAAGATTGATATTGCATATCTATTTCATTTAATTTTAGGTATCACAAGTTACAACTAATATATTTTTAGTAGAGTGAGGTAAATAATAGTTTTAATAATTTACTATGTCAAGATTAATGTTTTTGTTTCTTTGCTAATGTTTGGGATAATTTATTTCCTTCAATAATATTTTGATGATTTTTTTTAAGTATGTTTTGCAATGTTAAAAAATAATGTATTTTTGAATTTTTTTAATGAGCCATCAGATTTGTTTCTCCAAACAATTATCACATCTTCTTTAAGATTATTTTGATTTGTTTTGAATGTTTATAAATATATCTTTTCCTCCAATAAATATTTTGAATACATTTTTGTATGCAAGTATTTATTAGTAATTTTGAATATATGAAGTTGTGTATTAGTAATTAGTTGTTGATAAAGGAGGGAGACTATCTTCCCAAATTAATAGAAATGAGGTCCACTCGGTCCATGAAGTCCTCACTATCAGATTCTCACAATTTTTTTTCACTCGGGGTTCAATGTTTATAAATATATCTTTTCATCTAATAAATATGTTGAATACATTGTTGTATGCAAATATCTATTAGTAACTTTGAAAATATGAAATTGTCTATTAGTAATTAGTTGGTGATAAAGGAGGGAGTCGATCTTAACAAATTAATAGAAATGAGGTCCACGTGGTTCATGAAGTCAGTGTATGCCCTCATTATTCTCACAATTTTTCTGGACCTCACTACTAGTTGAGCTCAGGGTTCAAACTACAATAAGTTGAGGATGTAACTAAGTCCTGAGTTTTCTAGTCCACCTCGAAACTTCACACGTCTTTCCTATGACTATAGTGGTCAATAAGAATGAATTCAAAGCGTTATAAACCTTATTTTACATAATGCAAGTATTCTTCAAACTAATGGCTTATTGACCAAAATTCTCATCTCATTCAAACTCTTCTCTTCACCTCAAATTCTCGAGCTCCTAGGTTTTGTCACTACCAAACTTTACTTTTAACTTTAAGAAATTTCTAAGTCCTTGCAAATAAGATGACCTGCACCACACTTCGTCATTTTGTCACAATAGGATCCACTTTCCATCCTCTTCAACATATGTCAAACTTCCTCACGAGTTCTTGTCACTCGTAAAAAACTTCAGGAATTATACAGATCACAGAAAGTTTATTACATGTTATAGAGATACTCACCACTTTCAAACAGAGCTTCAAGCCACATTGACAGAGAGGAATTAAAACACAGAGAATAAATTTAATTTCTATGCATATCCAAAACAGAGAACATTCTAGAAAGGATTACGATGGGTTCATTCTGTAAACACTCTCTTGGCTATACAATACTTTTATAATTTTCATTTGTTGGGAAAATATCCTAACAAACTAAAGCTACCTGAAAACCTTTTTTATTAACAACTGAAAATGTGGACCAGAAGTATTCTTCTCAATATTTTCAACAACTAAGTAGATTACATAGGATACAAAAATATTTAATGACTTCACTGGTAGCCAAGTAGAACTCAACGATACTGGACTGAACTCAAACTATGACACCTGAATTCATTGTTATGACACTTATTAGGTGGTTGGAATTAGTTTTTCCAACACTCCTCCTTAATTACAACCACAAATTTAAACTAAAGTTTCTGCTAGTCTAAGTTTTAGCTAGGCTTACACTTCAATGTTTTTTTACATTAGTTGGATTTGTTTTTCTTTCCTATTCTTCCAGATTTTGTAGCCTCATAATTCCTTCAACATTTTCTTTTTATTGTAGGCTTCGAATTTCATTTTGTGGTGTAACTCTTCCATTGTTCTAGGTTGTCCATGTTTGTCATCTACTTGTTCAAACATAGGGTAGTATGTGGAGTATTGGCACATGTCATCTCTTATTATGTGTTTTTCATCAATATTTTGGTGCAACATAAGTCTATAATAAAAATTAGTCTCCTCAAGACTCCAATATATGAAAGTTCCATTAATGTTTTCATCATCCATGTTGTCTTCAACATTCATTTCTACAACTTTTATGCAAACTTTATAAGGACATGGTGTTGCAAGCCATGCTTCAAGGAACTTTAATTCTTTTTCAAATTTTGTTACTTGTTTCTGGTTGCTGCTAACATCTACACACTCAAAATCAAAGTTAAGATGAAAATCATTTCCATAATTGTATCCGTTCTTCTTTGCAATGAGAGTTTTCTCTTCTTGTGATTCCTTCTCTGCGTTTGTCTCTTCCACTTCTTTACTAACATGTGTTGTTGCAAACAAATTGTCTTCCACTTGATTTTGAACTCAAGTGGGCTTATCTCACCAGATAATATTTTATCAATGAGATGCTTTTGTGGCATCATATGCAACCATTCATCATTAGCCAACTAGTCTTCATCAAACTTAACATCAACAAATTAAATTGTTGGATTCACCATAACATTGGTTGTTTGATATTTCTGTGATATAATATGAAACCATTCATCATTAGCCAACTAGTCTTAATCATACTTAACATCAACAAATTGAATTGTTGGATTCCCCATAACATTGGTTGTTTCAATGACAACTTCATTATCATCAACAAGCATTATTGATGGATTCACCAAATTTTCATCCACTTGTGGTTGTGCATAGTGGGATTCAAGAGAATATGTGTGATATTTCTTTGCTTCTTCTGCAAATTCTTTAGAGTCATCATCCACTTGTGGCTGACACAGTGGGATTCATGAGCATTTTTATGCTATTTCTTTGTTTTTGGTAACATACCATCATCATTGTCATCCACTTTTAAATGGGATTCACCAAACTCTTCACCTTGTTGTAGATATGTCGTTATAGATCCAACTTCATCTTAAACTTGAATACATCCCCTTATAGCAAAATTGTTCTCAATGGTGTCCCAAGCCTTCTTGGTTGGCTTTGCATATACAATGAGGGGAACAATGTTATAATATACTCATTCTTTTAGGCATTTCAATGATAAGACATTATTTTTCCTTTTCACTTTGAAATATTTCAAATAGATCTTGAACATCTCAAGTTGTCTCTTTGACCTTCCCAACCTCTTCGATTTTCCCATTGGTTGAGCATTGGCTCATTCCGGCATAACAAGAAAATCAAACTACAAACATAACAACTTCTCTACTATAAACTTCTGGCTCTAACTAGAATTGTTGTAGCAGTGGCACTCAGCGACACCACATAGAAATAGTGGCTCAAGAATCTAAAATTTATTCACTTTCAATACAATATTTATCCAAATTTCTCACAAAAGAAACAATGGCAAAACCTTTTTTAATTTAATAAAAAAGAACCTTTTACACGAATATGAACAGAAATTCCCTGTTTTAAATAAGGGTTGTTCTTATAAATTTGAATGTTCTTTTCCTTTTTTCAATAAAAAGATGAACTTCAACAAAGCCGAAATTATATGATCCCTCTAAAACAATACAATTTGAGCATTTAGAAATTACATTGAACGAATCCATTTTAAAATAAATGAAGACCCCACCTCATCCCCACCTCCGCTTTTTTTTAGAACAATACATTCCTTCATCCAAGGCATTTAAAAATTGGCCCAAAAGTCTTTCATGCTTTACCTTTGATGCAACGACACACCTTTGACTCTACGCTAATTGGGCAACCTTGCCTTGAATGAAGAAAGTTTTTGTGTCTTGTAACTTTGATTGTTAGTGCCTCATCACTTGTGACTTTCGTTGAGCTAGTTGATTTTTGAAAGACTTTGACTCGTCATGTTGTATTTGCGTCTTTTTTTTTTTAATTATTGTAACAATACCATCACATCTTCCAATATAGAGGTGTGAAATGTGATGCAAAATAATTCAATGCATGAATTTTTTCGTTTTCATCGGACATTCTCTCTTTTCATGAGTGCAACGAATCCCAAAGTAATTTTTTTTTAAGATGGAGACTTGTGATTTCTTGTTTCCCTTCAATGATTTTATAGTGTCATTAATACATTATTTCTCCTTTGTGACTCCACTCATCCTTGCTTTAATGGACTTTTTAAAATTTCCAAATGTTTCTTTCATCCCACTTTTGGAACTATTGTGCCTCTCCTTCTTCACAATAGTGACTTTCTTCTAACATCATAGGTTTTCAGCTATCTTACATTTTGTGCTTCTCTCTTAATGAGTTTTATTCAAGCTCATACTCTTCTCTCAGATGATCTCAAGGATTCTTATGCAACTTGGCTGTAATACCATGTTAAAGACTCAAAATGTGCAGCAAAAGTACTCTTGTCAATATAATCAACAACTAAATAGGTTACATATGAGACACATAGGAGACAACAATAATTAATGACTTGAGTGAGACTCAACTAGAACTCAACCAAAATGGAGTGAACTCAAACTGACTAGGACATGTGGATTGATTGTTATGACACCTAGTAGGTGGCTAGAATTAGTTTCTCTAACATGTCTAAACTACCTAGCATCCTAGTTGGGCACTTGGACAATTTACAAAGGTTGGAGCACCAGCTGAACAAACTAACAACATAACAGTTCCTAATTTTTCTAAAATGAGGACACTTGGCTTTACATTAAAATCCTACTATTCATATGTATGTAAGTTAGAAATGGATGGAATTTCCTTTCGCATTTGGAAATTTACCCTTTGAAAATTTACATTACCCCTCTTGGGCTTTAAGAAAAATGCATTGCCTAGAGTTGATGCTCTTACATCAGACTCCCTAGGTTAAAATTTTCCATGACCTTCTCATCATATGTTTCAATTTGTTCACTCCTCCTAGGCCCAATAAAAAAAATTGTTGTCCATGTATCTAACTGTGTTTCTGCTTCATGGGTAACCTCAATTCTTTTATATGCCAAATTTGATTTTATAGTTCCTCACATCAATTTTTGAAGTGGGTTTTCACACTCAATTGTATGTTGTTGTTGTTGTTCTCATTTTGATATCTCTTCTCTTGGAAACCCTCTCCATTATATTCCACACTTTATCAATTTTTTCTTTTAACCCTATTTGGGGTTGAAAGCTACTATCTTCCTCTTCTAGCTCTAATTTTACATACAAAATATTTATCATTTGATTTATTAATATCTCCTCTTTTTTAAGGTGTCATCACTCTGTATGAATTTTTCATTTAAGTTTTGTTATTCATTTTCTTTAGTCTTCTTGATTCCATCTCCATAAGTCGATTCTTCCTTACTTACTTCAACAATATATTTTGACAATTGTTTTCCTAGAATTTCATTCCTTGACTGTGCATGGCCTTCACCTTAATTTCCCAAGTGAAACAAATTAGTTTACTCCCTTATAATAACATATTTCAAACTATATCCTGCTTCAATTCCTTAGAAATGCATTCCTTCACTATCCTCTATTCTTGTGACAACTTCAAATGGTTGCCAAATTCGAACACATATAAAGGTTGCAATCAGGCAATGATTATAAGACTTAAAAGCATAAGGTCCTATGCCCTTAAAAGCATAAGTGTACAACTACAACTTAAAGGCATAAGGTCATATGCTTAATCACTTTACAAATAAAATAAATATTATTAAACATAGTATTCAAAAAAAAATATTTCACATTCATTCATGTCCAATAACATAAATATTAATCTATTAAAACATATTTGTTCAAATTTTTTGGAGTAATAGTGTAGGAGGATACGAGCAATATGAAAGCAAGTCCCATCACTAACTCTAGATTTATAATAGTCCCACCCTTATTCTCTATACAATTTAATAGTGGTCAAACAATCAATAATTTTTTTTATTAATTTTGTATAAATAATTTTTAAATTTTCTACATTTTCTTTTTATATAAAAACTCTTCATTTTCGATTAGTAATTATGAAAAAAAATATTTTAGCTGTTATATTTTCAATATTTTAGGGCTTATATTTTCATTTTAGTGTATGTTCTATTGTTTCACATAAAATATCCAATTTAATTTATTTTTTATATATTCATGGTCACATCGATTTGATTATATTTTCTTTTCTTATTATATGATGTGAAATTGATCGGTATGTGAACAAAATATTAATGATGGCCAATAAGCTGGAATATCTGATCAAGGGTTAAATTTGACGCCCGTATACCCGTATTTGGATTTTTTACCCGTAAAGTACTATCTATTTCAAAATTTCCACGTCATTTGTAACTTGCCAATAAATTTAAAAAACGTCAATATGACAGGCATATTAAAAAATGATAAGCATATATATATATATATATATATATATATATATATATATATATATATATATATATATATATATATATACATGGCTTGGCAAGTTGGTGGAAATTAGAATAGGAAACAGGAAACTCTGATATAAGTTGACAAAGGTGTGTTGAAGCCTGAGAATCGAGATAGTGTGGTTAAAATTTAAACCTGAGCGTGAATCATCCTCATTCATTAATATCTTCTTTAATGATCCCTAGATCTGAATCACATGTTACAACCTACATGACACAACCTCAAGTTTTAAAGTGGTAAACGGCATAACAGTTAATCTAGTTGGTGACCTCCTAGCTACCCACCACCCAGTTATGTTACAGACCACGGTGTTTCACTTCACATACAACTTCCAAGTTCCAAATTCCAATCAACTGCAAGTCTACAATTTATTTCTCAATGTGAATTCTTGTGAGGAGAAGGGGCATAATCAAAACTCTGCAAAGTGTAGAATGAACTTCGAATGCTATAGAGCATAGAACTCTACCGACCAAGTAACCGGTAAGTGATAGCCATACTTTGTTCTCTGCATTTTGATTATTTTGTTTCCAAAGCATTAGTTGAGACAATGGTTCTCCCTCCTTTTCTCAGTGTGTAAGAATAAAATGGTTACAGTTGCAAATTAATTAATATAGAAGAGATTAAATAATTACATAGACACAGTCTCTCTCGGGTTGGGATTAAACAATTATAGGGAACAAAGTTTTGGTAGGTTAATAAAATCTAGGTAGCCTAAAAATCCACACCACCCCATATTCTAGGCTTTCTTATTCCCATAAAATTGCCATTTTTATACCGGATGGACCATGTTACCTTTTTCTATGGAAATAGGCCTTCAAACGCTCTTTCACGCCATTTTATTTACTTTTGGTCTATTGTTCTTGCCTGCATTTCGGGGGGCCTTTGAGCTACCTTATCATGACATGGGGCTTGTCATAAAGCACTGTTCAGGAAGAACCAGCACGTCCGGATCCACCTACCTCTAACTCTATCCCAACACCTTTTTTCCCTTCCATGATATTGGTAAAGAAGCAAAGAAAGAGAGGCGGTTTGGACATTGATCCATCCTGATCCCATGGCTTCCCTTCCATGGCGTTGACTAACTTTTCGTTAGGGACGTAGAGGTTTTAGTGCGTAGGCAGAGGCCCAAGCATGGACGCATGGAGATGAACACATTCATTCATTCTTGAGTCTGACTTAAAGGCTTTCGAGATGCAAAGGAAGGTGAATAATGGTTAAGCTAGTTTGCTCTTCTCGCTAGGGCTCGCTGGTTAAGCTACTTGCAGATGGATAACTATAGTCGATGAATGTTGCCCTAACTTTGGAAAGGTTTTTTAGAGACAAGATTGATGCTCAAAACGTTGGTTCCATCCTTGATAACTACTTGACCAGAGGTGGGATGAGAGCTAAACCCTAAGAGGGCTATAATGTGCAAAATCCATTGGGATAAAAAATCAATATGGAAGGGGAAAAGGCATTGGTAGCATGTAAGAGGTGGTAAATCAAGCCATCTTTCCTTCCCGTCATGAATTAATTTCCTAATCTAATATTAATCTTAATCATTTCTTAAATTATTGTTATGGTGATATATGATCAATTTTATAGTGAGATCTTAGGATTTTCTTCCTTTATGGTATGACAACTGTATCCCCTATAAATTCCTAATTCCTCCCCTCTCCATTTTCATTTTGTTGGACAAGCATGCGAAATGGATGCCCAATTATTCTCTAAACACCATAGATCTATTTTTTTTCTCTCCCAGGGATGATGACTTTTGATCGATTATCAAATACATCAACAGATTTCTCTACACAAGTTTTTGGTTTTAATTTTATTTTTTATTATGTTAGTTTGTACATCTGTAAAATTGTTCATGGTTTAAGCCATTAGAGGAATTCATGAAGCAATAAATTCAGTGTTGATTATTCTCATAATGGGCTATGGATGTATGTTTTAACCCCATATAGAAATTACTTGCATATGAATTCTAAAACACGGAAAATAAACAATAGCGAAAGCCTAAAACATAAAATAAATATACACAGATATTTTCCCCTGGATCCCAAAACTGGGAGTACTAGATTGATTTTTCATTATTGTCCTTTCATTGTTACAATACGTATATATACATGCCGTGGAATCCATAAAACCTAATCCATTAACCCTTGATTACAACATAACCTTAGTTCCCTTGACTGGATCTACAAAATACCATGGACTGAAAACCATCGTGCCCAAAATCATGTGTGAACCATGCACAAAACCATAGGTAGTTTTTCCCACTTAATATAGGATCCAAAAAAAAATTACTGGGGTGCTGCCCCCCTCCTCGTAGAGGGAGGCTACCCCACCCTCAAACCCCCTCTAACCCCCTCGTTGCACATCGGTGCAATGACTATTAGGGCTAGTCGTGAAAACAATATAACACAATGCAAAAATCTCCCACTTATTGTTTTCTTTCCACAAGGGGCCACAGGAGAGCTTAGTTATTTATCCAACCCTACAATGCCCATTGTTTCTCTACACCAAGAGAACTTCTCAGAGCTCACATATATTGTCAATGCATCTGCAGTATTCTTCAAAGTGTCCACCTTTACCAAAAACACCTTTTTGTCTTCTATCATATCCTTCACAAATTGATACTGAACATCAATGTGCTTTGTCTTTAAATGGTCAACAAGGTTCTTTGCCAAGGAAATTTCACTTTGGCTGTCACAGTCTATTCTTATAGCTCTTCGTACTAACCCCATACTTGAACACAATCTCTGCAACCAAATTGCTTCCTTGCTTGTATGAGTGGATGTCATGTATTCTGCCTCTATAGTTGATAGTGCCACTATAGATTGTTTCTTACTCATCCAACTGATTGCACCTCCAAATAGGTTAAACACATACCCACTTGTAGATCTTCTCTGATCCATATCTCCAGACCAGTCTGAATCTACAAGGTCATGGATGTCCAAAACTCTATCCAATCTTGGTCTTCCTTGGTAGGACAAATTATAATCACTAGTGCCACACAAATACCTAAAAACTCGCTTCATTGTTGTCCAATGCTCCTTCCCTAGTTTTGACATAAACCTACTCAATACTCCCACTTCATGTGCAATGTATCATCTAGTACAGACCATCGCATACATCAGGCTACGGGCAGCACTTGCATTTGGAACACGAGACATGTCCTCTTCCTCTTCTTGTGTCTTAGGACACTATTCAACATATAACTTTACACCTACAAGAATAGGAACCTTCACCAGTTTACTATCCTGCATATGAAACCTCTCCAGTATTACCTCGACATACTTCCTCTAGTTTAACCAGAGCTTCCTCTTTCCCCAATCTCTCTTAATTTCCATGCCCAAAATATAGTTTTCAACACCAAGATCTTTCATGTCGAATCTGGAGGACAATTGGGTCTTCAAATTCTCGATAATTTTTTTGTCATTTCTAACCAACAACATATCGTCCACATACAAGACCAGATAAATAACATGGTCACCAATTAACTTAAAATACACATAATGAATGATCTGCTTTACTTCTAGTAAAGCCAAGTCCCCATATAAATGTATCAAATTTTTGATACCACATCCTTGGTGACTATTTTAACCCATACAGAGACTTTTTTAACTTGCATACTAGTTCTTTCTTACCCTTCACTGCAAATCCTTCAGGTTGCTTCATGTAGATCTCTTCTTCCAGATCCCCATGAAGAAATTTTGTCTTCACATCCATTTGTTCTACCTCAAAATCAAAAGCAGTAGCAACAGATAACATTAATCTAATAGAGGCTACCTTGGCAACATGAGAAAAAATATCACCAAAATCAATTCTCGGCACCTGGGAATAACCTTTTGCTTCCAACCGAGCTTTGCATTTCTCCACCTTTCCTTTTCTATTTGTGTTCTTCTTGAACACCCATTTGCTGCCAATGGGTTTCCTTCCAGCCGACAACTCCACTAGATCCCAAGCCTCATTTTTGTGCAAAGATGCCATTTCATCAACCATGGACTTTTTCTAGAGTTTTCCATCCTCTAAATTTACTTTTTCCTTCATAGTTCTGGGATCATCATCAATAATAGATATAGAAAAATTTGAATAGAAATAAGACAGATTATACCTTTTTGGCTACCTTCTTTCTCGCACTGATATTCTCACAACCAGAGTTTGTGGCTTTTCATCTTTTGATTCCTCTTATGTTGTAGAGTCTGATTCTTTGTCCCTAAGCTCAAACTCTATCTTCTACGGTTCCTTTGGTTGGAATTCATGTTTAATAACATCTTTCACCTCTCTGAACAAACATCTTAGTTCTACACAACGTTCTTTTTTATTGGGTTCCAAATCTTATGACCCTTTAAACCATCCTTATATCCATTAAAGTTGCACTTTTCAGATTTACTATCCAACTTTGTTCTTTTCTCCTTTGGAACATTTACATATGAATCACATCCAAATACCATCAGATGTGAGAGAGAAGGTTTCTTACGAGTCCATACCACTTATGGAGTCTTATCCTCCAACGCTGATGAAGGTGATCTGTTGACCAGGGAACATGCAGTCTCCACCGCCTCTGCCCATAATTCCTATCCTAACCCGACACCACTGAGCATGCTTCTTGCCCTTTCCATCAACGTCTTGTTCATTCTTTCTGCAAATCCATTTTGTTGAGGTGTGTATGGAGTAGTCTTTTGTCATGCTATAGCACACTTCTTACAGAACTCTTCAAATTCCTTCTTGCAAAACTCTCCACCGTTATCTATCCTCAGGACCTTTATCTTCTTCTATGTTTGGTTTTCAATGAGAGCATTAAATTCTTTAAACCTATCAAAGAATTCGAATTTCTTCTTGAGGAAATGTATCCATGTATTCCTTGAGAATTCATCTATAAATTAGACATAGTACACAAACTTACCTAGTGATGGAATCTTCACAGGTCCAAACACATCACTGTGCACAAGCTCTAATATTTGTTTTTCCCTCCTACCACCAGAGGGAAACTCAACCGATTCTGCTTCCCATTTCCCCAATTTTCATAGAAATCAAAATCCAGAGAGCTATTAATCATACCTTCTACCATACATTTACCATGAAGTATTTGAAGGCCCTTCTCTCCAATATGTCCAAGCCTTTTATGTCATCACATGGTCTTTTCTCTAGAGACCACTACATTTTCTACTCCACTTTCAGGAACCACATAACTGTTGCACCCATCAATAACAGTGCTACCTTGCAGCCTATACAGAGTTCCAATCTGAACTCCCCACATCAATACTAGTGCTCCCTGAACTATCTTGTAGGTATCTTTCTCGAACACTTATTTACACCTGCATCATCCAACTTGCTTATGGAAATTAGATTTCTAGCCAATGCAGGGATATGCAAAACCCCTGGAAGTGTTCTAATCCTTCCACCTTGCAACTTTAACTTTACTTCTTCATGACCAACGATTCTAGCCTTCCTATCATCTCCTAAGAAGACATCACCTCCATCGTATTTCTCATACTCGCAGAACCACTCTCTATGGGGAGTGAAGTGAAAGGATGTACTTGATTCAATCAACCATTCCTCATGATCTACATGTGTACTTGAAGAGGAAGAAAAGTACACATCCCCACCTTCATCTGAGGTGGTTGTCGCCTCTTCAGAAGCAACATCATCAGATCCCTTTCGTTTGTGAAAAGCTTTAGATTTACAGTCCCTTTTGTACTGCCCTTCCTTTCTGCATTTCCAGCACACCTTTACAAATTTTCTTTGAGATTTATATCTCCCTCTAGATTTAGATATCACACTCAATTAATTATTTTTGTTTCTGTTATGAGAATGTCCTCATATAGACAAGGAATCACCATTCTAGCTCTCCATTTTTTTCATCTCATCTCCTCTGTTAGCAAGGATGAGATTATTTCATCAAACTACAAGGCAGTAGCATTGCTACCTATTGCGATAACCAGACTATCCCATGAATATGGTAGAGAACACAACAAACTAATGGACTTATCTTCATCTGAAATTTTAATATCAATAAATAATAACTAACTTACTATGGTATTAAATGCGTTCATATGCTCTATCACTGAGTCTCCATCTTTCATCCTCACGTTATACACCTTTTTCTGTAGGAACAGTTTATTCACCAAACACTTATATTGGTACAAAATCCGTAACTTGTCCCACAAAGCCTTCACCGTAGCTTCCCCTGATACATTCAGCAACACTGAATTTGAGACACACAATTCTATCGTGCTCTTTTCCTTCTGATCCAACTTCTTCCATTCTTCATCAGACACTCCCGTTGGTTTAGTACCCAGATCTACCACGATCCACTGACCCTTATCCACCAACAGATCCTCCATCTTCAGATTCCACAACTCAAAACTCTAACCATTAAATTTCTCGATCTTTATATTTCCATTGGTCGTCATCTTCTTTCACCACCAGAAATGATCCCACAAATCTCCCACGAAATAGGGTCTAGCACAGGCCCAAGCGAAACACCTCAGCAACTAAGGCGTCCCCTTGAATCCAATACATCTCTGATAACAAATGTAGGTTTTAACTCAGTAGAGAGATTACCTGCGTACGAATTCTAAAACACAAAAAATAAACAATGGCGAGAGCATAGCACATAAAACAAATGTACACAAAGATTTTCCCCTATTTCCCAAAATCGGGACTGCCAGATTGATTTTTCATTATTGTCTTTTCAATGTTACAATAAATATATACACATGCCGAAGCATCCATAAACCCTAATCCATTAACATTGGATTACAACATAACCGTACTTCCCTTGATCGGATCTACAAAATATGATGAATTGAAAACCATTGTGCACAAAACCATGTGTAAAAACCATAGGTAGTTTTGCCCACCTAATATACGGTCTAAATTTTTTTTCCCGTGCACTGCCCTAGACCCCGTAGAGGGGGGCTACCATCCCCCTCAAACCCCTCGTATAGGGGGGGCTACCATCACCCCTCTGACCCCCGCTGTGCATCGGTTCAATGACTACTGGGACTAGTTATGGAAAGAATATAACACAACCCAACAATGGGCATATGCTTTAGTTTGGGTTGGCTTTGGTTTTCCCTCCCTTCGTTTCTTTTAGTCTTGTTTTGAATTCTCTGTCATTGTTTTGAATTATGTGGCTTCAGATAAATATGAAACTTTATTTGCCTTTCCAAATTGTATGAACAATTTAGATAAATCCAATTGTTCATTCTAATTTCAAATTCAAATTCGATAGCGTTAGATAAATCTGCAACGTTATTTGCCATTCCAAATTGTATGAACAATTTAAATAGATATAATTGTTCATTCTAATTTCAAATTCGAACAATGTAGACTATGAATTTAGAATTCGGGCAAGAGCACCAAAAATGAAGTGATGTAAATGCAGAAATGAAGCGATTTAAATGCGGTATATTATGGTTTTAGATCGATTTTCTTTTTTTAATCAAATTAGCTAGGAATAAAATAAGAGTATTAATTTTTTTTTTTCCAGATGAAATCAATAATCCAATAATGAATAACTTAGATTACACTAGAAGGAACAATCATTATTATTATTATTCTTTGTATCAATTTGTTTTTGTCTTCATCTGTACACATGCCCAGCTATATTTTTAGCCCATAATATTTTCCACCTGTCTCAATAATTCAAAGTTCCAGTAATTTTATTCAAAGTTCCAATAATTTTGTTCTTCTGTACATATGCTCAGCTATATTTTAGCCAAAAATATTTTTCCACCCGTAGTTTAAAGTTCCAGTAATTTTGTTCTTCTGTACACATGCTTAGCTATATTTTTAGTCCAAAATATTTTGCCACCCGTCTCGGTAATTCAAAGTTCCAGTAATTTTGTTTATAGCTTTTATTGTTTTATGTTTATATAGTTTGTTGCTCCTTGGTTATTTGAATTTGTTTATTTAGGTCTTAGTTGTAGTATTTTATGCTTATAGTTTTTTTAAGTAGAAATTTAAATTTTCATTATTTAAAGTGTAATTTTTAATATATAAATTAATTATTTCAAAAACTTATTTTTTTGAATATATAAATTAATTATTTTAAAAACTTATATTTTTGGAGATATAAATTGTTTATCTTAAAATAAATGTTCCACTTTTCTTTTTCTTTCATATTTATTAAAAATTTACAATGAATATTTATAGGTTGTCCACATACCTTTTGTTGGTATTTCAAAATAATTCAAAAATATTTAAATTTGTTGTTTTGATTTTGGCCACAACAGGACAAAGACCATAGTGGCGTAACTTTTTTAGTCTAATAGTAGTGAGAGAAACCTACTTTGTGAGCAAATTGCAACAAGTGTTTAAGAAGGAGTAAGTAAATTCATATATAAACATATTTTATGTTTAATATGTGAGAAAAAGATTATATTTATATATGGCTTTAATACAATTTAAACCAAATAAAAATTTAGTGTTGTTGTTGCTTTTATTTGGTAAAAAGTGAATTAGAGCGAAATAATAACTCAAATAAAAATTTGAATATGTCCACTTTCAGCTCCAAGAAACGGTGTTGTTGAAATCACCATCACAAAATGCAAACAAAAGATGTATTGATCCTAAAACATTCAACTTTTTTGCCTATACAAAAGACTAAAATACATAGAAAAATAGACAATTTATTGTAAATATTGAAAAAAGTTTACCTAGACCTAAGAAATTATTAAATATTATAAAGAATTTATAGGTGTATTATTAAATATTATAAAAAATAAATAGGTGTATTCCTTGGTTAATATCCTTTCTTGAAATCAGTTCAAGATTATTTTTTAATATGGTTTTAATTGATGTAATGAAATTCATATATATTGATTAATTTATTTTTATTATATAAGTATTATATATAAAAAAATGTGTTCAAAAAAAGGGAATCAACTTTTTATCAAAAAAATATTTGGATTGTCTACTATATCTCAAGCTTCATTGCCCAATAAGGAAGATCATGATTTTGGTCTAAATGAAGATTTAGATGTCTTGGGGCATAACAAAGGATATGATATCTTAGGTCATGATCCAGGTGTCTCAAGAGACGCACACAAGACTAAAAGGGCTTATGGAAGATTAAAAATCAAAGTGATCATAATTCTTTCTAACCAGGACCAGAGCGTAGATCTTGTTGTCCTGATCACAATGGTGTGAATGGTTCGTCAATCCGAGCTTGTATGAGGGAGAACGAGCCAATCAAAGTTTTGGTCAAAGTTGGACTCTGGGCCAGGTTTAAATGTCCTACAAATTGACCGACCACGGGGCATGAGATCTAGCTTCTAAAAGCAGGCGAAATTTTGGCCTCGCTAGATAGATATATACCAGGTGGTGCGTCATGACCCCCGCCACCTCCGTTGGATCCCAAATATCTAATTAAAAGAAACAAATTTTAATTATGGGCCGACGGGCCATGACCCCTGCCGGCCCTCCCTCAACCTCACAACACAATTTAAAAATTAAACATGTTACCCATTAAACATGTTATACGGGGTGGCCGGCGCACCTCTGGTGGACCCGGCCCACATCCCAACACTTAATGCCAAAATTACGATGGCCAACGGGTATTAAGCCTGCAGCAGCCACGTGGGCTGGACCGCCACCATGCGGCGGTCCCATGTCACATAACTTTGCCCCAATAAACGCACCTAATTCAATACCAACATCATATGCCCCATTCAAATTGCTGCGGAGATTAAGGGGTGGTCCGCCCAATGCGGACCCGACCCCCAAAACAAAAATACATGTAGTTAAAAAAAAAAAAATGAAATGTTTTAATATGGAGGGTTCGGAGTTTGACCACTCAACCTCCTCCTTATAATTCAAGATCTTTACCAATCGGCCCAACTGTCCACATTGTAATATTCACCCACCTAAAACATTATATAAACCCTCATTTGCTCAGTGCACAGAAGCCAAGGCATGGCACTGAAATTGAGATATAATATTTTTTAAGTTTTACAAGTGGAACCATGATTGAGCAAAATTCTCAAGAGGGAGAAATTTGCCAGTGTCTGAATTGGACAAATTTTATGTCTATCCTGCACCTTTCAGCGACACGAACCTGATGGTGTAGTCAGTTTCCTGATATGAGCAGTGGATTTTCAGAGCTCCCGGAGGAGGGAATATTTGAGGAATCTAGGGGGATCTAAAAGATTCCTTAAGCCCCAGAATCTCACTTTCTCAGAATTCAAAAATTTGATAGTCGAGTTTTCACTATTCGACGCCACAAATTTGATGGTCTATTCAGATTTTCCATCTGATCATTATATTTTTCAGCCACTTTTCAAAGTGGAGTGCAGGTGTCAGCATTCAATGTGTGAGAAGTCACTTCCATGAGTTTCGATGCTGCGAGATTGATGGTACAACCAACTTCAGTAGTTTGACATCCTTTTCCTCAGATGGCCCTAGGATGTGAGGTATATGTAGTATGTTCATGTACCTCTTTTTCTATGAGATGCATTGTGTTGCATAGATCCCTGTTTGTTGTTTGATGTGGGGATCTTGATTTCTTACTTGTTTCATGATTCCTGCTTGATGTGATGCGGAATCATTTGTGGGATGTACCTGTTGCCATGATTCGTCATGTTTTATTTGAGATTCCTTTGTTGTATGTAGATGGGATAATCATGCGTCGCCATGTATGTTTGCATTGAGATCCCTTTTATGCCATGTTGGTGGGATGCTCATTATCATCATGCATGAGTTTATGTCATACTGCTAGGAGTCCTTTTTTATTGAGATTTCCTATAGAAGAACATCTCTTGGAGCCACTCCTGTGTGAGGGCATTTTCCTTGTATGATAGCGACGTCACCACCTATGTACATCATTACTATTAACAACACTTAATGCAGCGGCCTATACCATCTTGACGCAAGGGCCTGGAGATATAGTCCTCCTGGACGAACTCCGTTATCAACGTCTTGAGTTTTATGTCGCTAACTCGTATCATGATCATTCTTCTTTACAACATTCATTTATGTTCCTTTATGCTATTTTAATTGCAATTCTAATCACACCATGAAAGAAAAAGATCTTGGTTAAATCTGGGAGTTGAGTCAACTCGGATCAAGTTTGGTATCAAAGTGGTCTTTGCATGGATGTGAATTTTAGGCGTGAACAATGGAACCTCCAGCGACAGAGGATGAAAAAGAGATGTACGAGACCATGCTAAAAATTTAAAAAAGGGTGGAGATAATGTATGAAGCTCTACAAAAGGAGACAGAGGAAAAGGAGCAATTGCAGCTTCAGTTGCAAGCTACAAAAGAGGCCCTAGAAGAATTGAAGCACAACAACCAAAATCTTCAAACATAGAACGTTGAATTGAAGATTATTTTACATGAAGAGAAATAAGGGAAACAAAGTTTGCTACAACAGCTGCAAGCTAAGGATGAGGCCTTGAAAAAGTTATAGCGTGACCCATGTGAGGTAAAAAGTGATTCTCTAAATTCATGTATGTGTCTTGATTATGATTTCACTGTTTTCAAAAATCATACCACAGGAATTGGCTCCAAACTCTTGAAGAAAATGGGGTATGAAGGAAAAGGCTTTGGTGTTAATGGCTATGGCATTGTCAACCCCATCAAAATATACGAATTACCCCGTTAAGAAGGACTTGGGTATGTCAGAAAAGAAGTTGGGGAATGCGCCGAGACAGCTAGCAGACCACCAACAATAGATGATGAAAATCGCGCATCAGTTCTTTCCAAATCAAAAGAGCAGGTAAAAGATGTTGATTTCCTTTCAGTTTTGTCTTCACATAGTATGATTTTTGTTAGAGATTTGGAGATCCCAATTATAAGGAAAAACATGAGGCTCCTTACCAGGACGAGGCACGAGGAGGAAAAAGAACTTGGTGTTAATAACCAAGGTATAAATCAACCATTGGAGGTTGTGCAGAGACCTCAATTTGCAGGCTTGGCATACACCGAAGGAGAATTCTCAAGGGTGTCAGATTCTTCCGTGACATCGTTGAAATCGTTGAGGAAAGAGAATGATGGGAACACATCCCCATCATCCCATGATAGTGCCCATGGAAGGGAAAGAGTTGAGGCAAGCTCTTTTCACCATAATGACACCAGAGACGACAAGGAGAGGCATAACCAATTTTGATATTCGAATGTTCATTTCGATTATAATCATGTTGTTAATGATGGACATAAAACATGGCATCGAAAAACATGTACGTGTTGTGGATTACATAACCATATATTTTCTAAGTGTTGTAAAAGAATAGCAGCACACAACAGGATGAGGAATGAAAGAACCTCTCAACAGCAGTCAAAGAAACATGTCAAGCAAATTACGTGTTGTGAAAAATGGTTTCTAGATATGTTAGCTTGTCATGGTCGTGCTTTAAATCATTTGTTGCATTTTAAAATGTAAAAATGATGATGTGTTTTCCATCACTTATTAGGCAACAATGATGTCTAGTATTATTTTGAGTTGCATGATAAACTATGAAAGTGATGTCGCGATTCCATCACTTGTAACAGAAAAAATAGTGTTTGGCTTTACTGTTGTAAATCATGTGTTGCAATGATGTGTTTTCCATCACTTGTTGGAGCAACAATGATATGTTGGCCTTCTTTTCATTATTGGGGTATCGTTTCCATTTAAACTTGACCATCGAGTATGTGTTATAAACTCATGACAAGTGTGGGATGCTTGGGTCATTAGTTGGTCATGTAAGTCAACCATGTAATTTGCAAAACAATGTACCACAGGTTTCAGAGGTTTCAGGTGTCGGCTCATCGCTTAAGGCTCCAAAGAACAAAGGTGAAGGAGATGGAAGCAAGACCTTTTTCAGGATGCTTGTGATGTAGACAAGGTAGAGAGAAGTTGGAGATTACTTTTCATGCTTTTGGAGGACAGAAAGCTCCTCAATGGGGAGGATTGATCCAAGTGGTTCCAGAGACGCACACAAGACAAAGAGGACTTATGGAAGCTCAAAAATCAAAGTGATCAGAATTCTTTCAAACCAAGACCAGCACGTAGAACTTGTCGTCCTGATCACAACAGTGCAAATGGTTCGTCAATCTGAGCTTGTATGAGGGAGAGCGAGCCAATCAACGTTTTGGTCAAAGTTGGACTGTGGGCTAGGTTTAAGTGTCCTACAAATTGACCGACCTTGGGGCATGAAATCTAGCTCCTAAAAGCGGGAGAAATTGTGGCATTGTTAAATTGCCCAATATCACTTATTTTCTAAATATTAAAAAAAAACGAGTATTAGTTATTTAAAAAACTCAAAAATATATATATTAGGTGGTAGGCCATGACCCCCGCCACCTCCGTCGGATCCCAAATCTCTAATTAAGAAAAAACAAATTTTAATTATGGGACAATGGGCCATGACCCCCGTCGACCCTCCCTCAACCTCACAACACAATTTAAAAATTAAATATGCCTCGACGGCCATTACCCCACTGAGCCCTTCAACCAACTCCCGTTACCCATTAAACATGTTATACGGGGTGGGTAGGGCACCTCCAATGGACCCGGCCCACACCCCAACCCTTAATGCCAACATTACGAAGGTCAGGGGGTATCGAGCCTGCACCAACCACGTGGGCTAGCCCACCACCCTGCGGCGGCCCCATTTCACATAACTTCGTCCCATAAAATGTGCCCCATTCAATACCAATAGCATATGCCACATTCAAATTGTTGCGGAGGTTAAGGGGGCAGGCCGCCCAATGCGGACCCGACCCCCAAAACAAAAATACATGTAGTTAGAAAAAAAAATGAAATTTTTTAATATTGGGGGGTCGGGGTTTGACCACCTCACCTCCTTATAATTCAGGATCTTTACAAATCTGCCGAACTATCCACATTGTAATATTCATCCACCTAAAACATTATATAAACCCTCATTTACTCAGTGCACGGAAGTCAAGGTGTGACATGAAAATTGAGATATAATATTTTTTAATTGTTTTACAGGGGGAACCATGATTCTGGAAAAGCACAAGTGGAACCATGATTGAGAAAAATTCTCAAGAGGGTGAAATTTTGCCAGTGCCCAAAATTGACAAATTTTATGTCTATCCCTCACCTCTCAACAACACAAACTTGATGGCATAGTCAGTTTTCTAATTTGAGTAGCAGATTTTCAAAGGTCTCAGAGGAGGGAATCTTTGAGGAATCTAGGGGAGATCTAAAAGATTCCTTAAGCTCCAGATTATCACTTTCTGAGAATTCAGAAATTTAATAGTCGATTTTGCACTATTCGATGCCACAAATATGATCGTGCATTCAAATTTTCCATCTCATTATTCTATTTTTATGCCACTTTTCAAAGAAGAGTGCAGTTTTGAGCATTCAACGCGCAAGCAGTCACTTCTATGAGATTCGATACCGAGAGACTGATCGTACAACCAACTTCAGCAGTTTGACATCCTTTTCTTTAGATGGCCCTAGGATGTGAGGTATATGCAACATGTTCATGTACTTCTTTTGCTATGTGATGTATTGTGTTGCATATATCTTTGTTTGCTGTTTGATGTGGGGATCTTGTTTTCTTACTTGTTCCATGATTCCTGCTTCATGTGATGCAGAATCATTTGTGGGATGTACTTTCTGTCATGATTCGTCATGTTTTATATGAAATCCCTTTGTTGTATGTAGATGGAATACTCATGTGTTGCCATATATATTTGCATTGATATCCCTTTTATGCCATGTTGGTGGGATGTTCATTATCACCATGCATGAGTTTATGTCATACTGATAGGAGTCCTTTTTGATTGAGAGTTCCAGTAGCGAAACATCTCTTGCAGCCACTCGTGTGTGAGGGCATTTTCCTTGTATGATAGTGACGTAACCACCTATGTTCATCATCACTATTGACAGCACTTAATGCAACGGCCTACACCATCTTGACACCGAGGCCCGTAGATGTAGTCCCTCATGGACGAACTCCATTATCAATGTCTTGAGTTTTATGTTACTGACTCTTGTCATGTTCATTATTCTTTATAACATGCATTTATGTTCCTTTATGCTATTTTAATTGCAATTCTAATCACATCACGAAAGTAAAAGATCTTGGTTAAATATGGGAGTTGAGTCAACTTGGATTAGGGCATAATGAAGAAAGTGATGAAGAATTTCACGAGGGTGAACCTAGCACCCAAAAGAAAAGAAAAATGAAATTAAAAATAGAGTTTCGTGATTAGTGGAAAACTAAGTATAGGTGGTTGAGAGAGGCAAAGCATGAAGGAAAAACAATTGTGAAATACATATATTGTGAATTGCATAAGGAAATACGGCCATGGGGAATTGTGACTGGTTGTTGTACATTACAGCATGATTCTGTAGTTTTTCATGCTAGTTCAAGCATCCATAAACTCTCACAGGAAAATTGGATATCCAGAAATGAGAAGAAGGTGAAGTCTATTATAGAACACAATGCATGCATTGATAATATCAACAAAGAAAGAGTCATCACTACTATGAAATTAGTATATTGGATGGTACATGAGGATGTACCACTCTCAAAATATGAATCTCTTTGTTTGTTTACAATGTCCTTAGACACGCCAAATATGCCAAAGAATAAAGATTATACATGATATACAAATCTCATGGCTGCAAAATAATTCAATTTTTCTATATCTCAATATCTTGAAGAGCTACAAATTTCCAAAATGCTAGATAGCCAATTTTTTTCATTGATGCTAGATGAAAGTACAGACCGTAGCTTAGAAAAAATTCTTGTGGTTTATGCCACATTTTTAAACTCAAAAGGATTGGGTCCTCCATTTTCACAGTTTTTAAAGCTCATATATGCTTGCAACGAAAGAGGGAAAACAACTTATGATGCAATCAAACATTTAATGGAATCAAGGGACCTTTCAAAAGAAAGATTGATAGGAGTTTCCACAAATGGTGCTTCTTCCATGGTTGGTAATGAAAATGGTTTTATTAAAATCTTTAAAGAAAGATGTACCTAATCTTGTAGGTGTTCATTGCACTGCCCATCGTGAAGCTTTAGTCGCATCATATGCTTAAAAGAAAATACCTAAATTTTTGTTTGTTGAGGAATTAACAAATAAGTTATAATCTTGGGTGCAAAATTCTACGAAAAGAAATAGTCAACTTATGCTATACATAAACTTATGCAACATGAAACTCTTCAAGCTCTTCAAATCCATGGAGTTAGATGGATTTCAAGGGGAGAAGTCATTGAAACACTTGTTGTACTTATGCCTCCCATATTAACATTGTGGAAAAATGAAAGAAAATACTCATGGTATGATAAGGCAAGAATCATTTAAGTGCAATTTTGTTTACATATGCGTGCGAATATAATGTGTGAATTAAACAAGTTGAAGAGAAATTCCAAGAAGAGTACATTGATGTTAGCTCTATATGGGTAGCCATAGATGTTATGGTAAACACTTTGAAGATTATGTTTTTAAGAAGCGATACATTTGCAGATGGCACATGTTATTTATCTAAATTTATAGATGCCTCTAAATTTGGCATTCTAGAAATCTGTGATAAGGAGGGGCTTGTTCACAAGCATGAATTATGATTCTTAGCAATTCCACATGCATATGATGATTGTGTTGATATATAAAAACAATCATGGAAATCGTGTATTGAAGGTTCAATAGAAAGTTGAAAACAACTTGCAAAATATTATGTTCAAGCTCTTGTAGAGAATTTGAATGGAAGATTCCCTAATCTTGCATTTTTCAACTCAACAAAGTTGTTTATCCCTTGCCATTATTTAGAGGATGTTCATGGTAGAGAATGAAATTCAAAGAGTTGGCTCAAAAATATTTTTCAACACTTACAACATCCTTATTATCAAAATGAAGAAACTAAAACTACATTTTATTTTGAGGCTTGTTTGGAAGAGATGCATCCATTTATAGACATGCTTCATGTTAATTGCGAGGGATCATCCATGAAATATGCATGGAGGGTTTTTTATGTTACAGGGTTGCATACAAATTTTCCTACATGTCAAAATTATGGCAGGGAATACTTACTATTCCTCCAAGTACAGTTGCTTGTGAGAGAGGATTCTCAAGACAAAACATAATAAAGGATGTCCGAAGAACAAAGCTATCATTAGTTCCATTGGATGCCTCGATGCAAGTGTCTCTAACCGAGCTTGATTCATCAATGGTGGAATCGGATAAGGTATATGACATCTAGAAAGATGCTAAAGAAAGAATAATCTTAAATATTTAAAGTTTTTGCTTTTATTTTTATGTTTGTAATGGTGGTGTTTTGACAATTATTTCTTTGGGTGTAACTATCCAAAATTTAGTTTGTGTACATGTTGATATTAAATCTATTTTTTCAACATTTACATAGTTCATGCACATTATGTTTTTGATTTGAAACTTATTTCACAACTATTTTTCTTTTAATGGGATTGACATGGTAGTGACTTAAATGGAAAACATAGTATGTGTGTTTCAATTTCTGTTAAGTAATTTTTTTTGTCAATTTTTTTGCAACAGTATTTACATTCATTATTTTCATGTGAGAGTAGTTATGAATATATATATTTTTTTACTTTATAATATTAAACTTTTTTTCTTTCTATGCATATTTTCCATCTATTTTCTCACTATTTCCATCTTTAAAAAAATAGGTTGAACAGCCTGGAAATTTTACAAAAACGTTTGATCAACAAGGCTCAAAAGAAAAAGTAGCAATGAGACTTGAATAAACTAGTACAACAGAGAATAGAAAAATTGTAATAATTATGAATATAATTTGAAATTAGCTAAAACTTGTACAAATAAATATTAAAAGTTATGTGATGTTCAGTTTAAAAATAAAAATGTCATAAAAAAATTTCCTTTATAGATAAAAGCACCCGTCAAATTTAACCCAATTTAACCCGTGAGATGATAGCCCTTAAATATTAAAATTCATGTATTAAACAATTTAAAAATGAAAATGTCATAAAATAATTCCTTTACCAGGAGAGGGGCCCGTCAAATTTAACCCCTGTATCATATAGCTCGTTACGACGATAATATTCTGTACAGCACTTTTTCAGGATGAGATTGACTGTTTTGATTTTAATAGGATATATTTAAACTAAATTAAGGATAAGAATATAAATCATTTTTAATTTTATTATTTCTGCTCTCAACGTCACTCGATTTCGTGCCAATACCTACGAGGTGAATCGGGTTTGAAAAATGAATAGAGTACGTTCCCATTTACCAGGAAGTGAAATGGGTTTAAGAAATGGGACGTGTGAGGGGAGCGAGGTTTATAGATCGATCCAAACTATCACAGAGCGGGCAGCAGCACGTAAATTGGTATAGACTACCATCCTTTTCTCCGCTTTTGGTCATCAGAGAAAGTAAAAGATACGGTGAAGAAAATCCTCATTATTGTGCATCCGCGATATTAGTATGCAGTTGTCGGTTTGAATAGTAACTTTCGTGACATGCCATGCTAATCCCATAAAGTTACCATCGCCTGTTTATTTTCCAAATAGGATTTTTAAAATTTATATTTTAAAATATTTTTGGTGCTAGTTACGAAATGAAAGGTTGACATTTATGTGGAAAATAGTTATGTATTTTTTTCATTTAATTAAATTTATGATTTAAAATAAATGTCATATTAATAAGAGTTATTGTTTTTTGGCCATGTTGTATTCGTAAGTTAATATTGTGGCTCATGGTATTATTAGAAAACTTTGTTACACATTAAAAATTTCCTTGGTAAAGTATCATAAATCTTCATGATTAAAAACACATAAAAGTTCTTAATTAATACATCATCTTAGATCCATTTAACACTGGATCTATCATGCCCTCACAAGAATCAAATCGCTCACAAAAATCAAATCTCTCCACGTGCAAACCTTCTTTTGAAGTATATAACTTGAGGAAAGGCTTGTACCTTGAGGGATTTGATTCACATGATAGATCGAGTATCACATGGATATGGATCTAAGAGGTTCACATGATACATCCAGTGTCATGGATATGGATCTAAGATGGTTTAGGCAACAATGTTACATTTTTAGATTATCATTATTATGTATATGTTTGCGGTTAATTTCAAAATTCAATTTATGTTTTCTTTGCTTGACATTACCATGTCATTCTCTTCTTTAATTCATTCTCTTATGGATGTTTTTACGTCTGTTTGGATGCTTTGAGTGGTTTGTGTGTTTATGTGTTTGAATTTGGATGGTAATGTTTGTGAATGTTACAGTTGTGTTATATTTCTATATGTATACGTAATTGTTTGCTAGTAATTAGTTGGTGATGAAGAAGTGAGACAATCTTGTCAAGAGTTTCTAGGAGGATTGATACTGCACATTTATTTCATTTAAGTTTAGATATCACAACTTGTGACAACTAATTAATTCTTAATAGTGTCCCTCCAGATATTACTAAATATATCTTGAATAGTAGCTTTAATAATTTACCCTGTCAAAATTACCCTTGAATAATTTGTTTCTTTGCTAATATTTGAAATAATTTATTTCATTTTGATGAGTGGCTATATTTGCCAAATATTTACATTATTTGTTTCTCTAAACAATTATCACTTCTCCTTCAAGCATATTTTGATTTGTTTTGAATGTTTATAAATATATTTTTTCCTCTAATAAATATTTTGAATACATACATTATTTGTTTCTCCAAACAATTACCACATCCCCCTCAAGCATATTTTGATTTGTTTTGAATGTTTATAAATATATATTTTTCTATAATAAATATTTTTAATATATTGTTGTATGCAAGTATCTATTAATAATTTTGAATATAGGTAATTTTGAATATCTTTTGAATATATGTAATTGTCTATTAATATTTAATTGATGATCAAGAAGGGATACCATGAATCAATTTGCACTTGGCAGGAAGATTGATTTTGCACATTTATTTCATCTTAATTATAAGTATAGAAACTTTGGAAAGCTAATTAATTTTTAATAATGTACATCTAGCTATTACTAAATTTATCTTGAAAAATATTTTTAATAATTTATAGTGTCAAGATTAACAACATCTAATGCCTCTAATGCAAGCAAACAAATAGTATTAAAAAACATCTACACTAAAATAAATGCATCTAATGCAAACAATCAAATACGATTAGAAATCAACGTCTACATTGAAATCAATGCATCTAGTGCAAGTAATCAAATAAAAGTAAAAATCAACATCTACATTTAAACAAAAGCATCTTGTGCAAAAAATCAAATAGGATTATAAATAAACATCTACACTGAAATCAATACATGAGTGCAAGAAATAAAATAGGATTAGAAATCAACATCTACAATGAAATAAATGCAACTAGTGCAAGCAATCAAATATGTTTAGAATTCATCATCTACATTGAAATCAATGCATCCAGTGTAAACAATCAAATATGATTAGAAATCAACATCTACGCAAAAATCGATTCATATAGTGCAAACAATAAAATATAATTAGAAATCAACATCTACATTGAAAGCAATGCATCTAGTGCAAGAAATCAAATAAGATTAGAAATAATCATATTGAATAAAATCAATGCATCTAGTGCAAGAAATATTATTCCCTCTCTCCGCCCTCCATCTATATCTATATCTCCTCCCATGTCTCCTCTTTTGTCTCTCTATATCACCCCCCAAATGCACACACTCTCTCGCCCTCCTCTCCGCCTCTCTATATTTCTTACTCTCTCCCTCCCTCTCCCTATATCTCTCTTATTCCCTCTCCTCACCTTCAATATATATCTCTATCTCCCGATGTCAATCCATTGTCTCCTTATATTAACCCCAAAATATACACACTATTTCTTCATATTTCTCTATCTCTCCAATCTTCTCCCTCTCTTTTCATCTCCCTTATCCCCCCTCCCTCTCTCTCTATTCACCTCTCTCTCTCTATGTCTTTCTTCTTACCTCCATATGTCCCCCCCTCCAACTCCATCTCTCTTCCCCCCTCCCTCTCTCGTTCTCTCTCTCATGTCCTCTCTCTCTTCCTTCTTCTCTCCCAACTCCCTTGGTCTCTTCCCCTCATCTTTCTCTCTTTGCCACTTCACCGTCAAACTCTATCACTATCTCCCACCCTCTCTTCTTCTATCGCCTTCTAAGGCCCCTTCTCTCCATCTCTGCTTCTTTGTCTCTGTATCTCAACCCAGAACATATACATTCTCTCTCCATCTCTCCCTTTCCACTTTTCTCTCTCTGTAATTTCTACTTCCCTCCCTTTATCCCCCTCCAACTCCATATCTTTGTCCCTCCCTCTCTCCTCTTCTCTCTCAAGCCATCTCTCTGGTCCTTCCTCTCTCTCCCTTCCTCTTGTACCTCATTCTCTCCCCCCATCACTAAATTGCTCTTTCTCTCTCTCCCTCTGCCCTCCAACCTTGTGACTATCTCCCTCCAAACCTTGCCATTCCCTCTCTCTACTCTCTTTTATCTCCATCTCGGCCTTGTCAATGTCTCTATCTCTCCAAATCTATCACTCTATGTCATTGTTCTTCCCTCCCATATATATAGAGTTATATATCTATAATGATATATTAATATATATTATAATATATTAAATACTATATTAAATTTAATATTATATTAATCCAAATTGATTAAATAAATAATATTAATATTATAATATATTAATACTAATATTAATATTTTAAAATTAAAATTAGATTTAATGATTTTTTTTACATGGCATCTTGAGAAATTTTATAATAAACCTACATCAAATTAAGATTTTCAAATATTACAATTTTGATGTGGAAATATTTGTCTTGAAATTTTTTTGTATATTCATAGGATATGGTTTTAACTCTTAAAGAATCATTTTACAAATATTTAATTAAAATAAATATTAAAATATTTTGGAGTAGGAATTTTGTTTTTTGTGTTGAATTAGCCTTTTTCTTTTGACTTAAGAAATAATATTGACTTTAGTAGAGAGTAAAGATGTTTAAATTTTTAATTAATTTGAAATTTTAATGTGGTAAATTTTTTTGTTGAAAATAAATTTATGATCCATTAAAATTCAATACATATGATAAAAAAATTATTAAATAATTATTTATTATCCATTAAAATTATATATAACAATGCATAGTTAGATTTTAATAATTAATATTTAACTTAAAAAATTATATATAATCTAAAAATTCAAACTATATATAGTTTAAAATTAAAATCAATATATTGATTTATTATTTATTCTATTTATATTTTTGTAAATGAATCTTTTTAAACCAACATAAATCTCCCTGTGATTTTTGTTTCTTTATTTATTTTTACTATTGTTTATTTGTGTATTTAGAATTTATAAAATTAATTTATGGATTAAGTAATGATGATGTAAAATTACTGAGGTGATCAAAATTACATGTCACTTAAATAATAAGTGCACTTAAACATGGTTCGTCTGTAATATTAAAACACACTAAAATACTCATTATACACCCATAAAATATGACACCAATATATACAAATCTTTATTGCACTAATATATACTAATCTCGGTATGTATTTATTAATAAAAATATAATTTATTGGATTACTGAAGGACTGATATAACTGATTGGAGATGGCCATGAAAGCATTTTGAGTACCATATATGAATGATTTTTGTTTCTGGTACTTTGGGAAGTATGATTAAGTGTCTCAAAGCATATTATGCCTTCAAAGCAATCTCTCAACCCCATCTTTTTAATTACTGTTGTGCATGAACTCTGTCACCATTTGTAAATATCTGTTTCACGTAACAGTCCAATAAGAAGTTTTCAAACTTTCCCAAAACCTGAGGATTCTTCTTTATATTGCATTCACATAAAGAAATTGAACATGTACTTTCAATTTTCCTTTGTGCATGCTTAATAAAATATTCTTCAGTACATGGTCTGCTTTAAGATTCTCATACGGAAATATTCAATGAAAAAAATCTATAAGAAAAATTGTTTTGGATTAAGCACAATAGTGCTTCCATGAAATTTCTAACATTTAAACTCCTAGAACTCACTCGAAAATCTAGCGAGCGCGAAGATTCACTTGAAATTCCAATGACCGCCCAGTTGTTTGAATATAGTTTTACGTGTACTGTAATAGCTGTATTAATTTATTTCTACTTTTGTATTTATATAATTATTTTCAATTTTTCGCACTGTTTTTAATTTGTTTGGACAGAAACATATTTAATAATAATAAATATGTTTTTTTTAGTAATTAATTTTTTTATAAGTAATAATAATAATGATAAAGTTATAATTTAGCTCATTTTTATGTGTTTCTAATTTTGAAAATGTAAGATGTATTATGAGGTAAGTATTTATTCTTGTAGGACCTCGAGTATGTTCTAGATTTGCTTCCATTTCATTAAGAACTCATCTTTCTCGAACATAAAGAAACATGTTAACTACCCAAGAACAGGTTATTCTTTTCTCCTTTATGGAGCCACAGGACCCTCAAATTTTGTTTCCATAGTATTTCCTCTTGTAAGCATATTTACTCCTATTTCGTTAGTAGCTCTATTTCCTCACTCCTTCTTCTATCTGTGTACCCTTATCTATTAACACTTTATATAATGCCTCCACCTTTTTCTAGAAATCTCTTTTTTCCTGGAAGATATTACTGAATTCTGTTTTATTCCAATTCCTTAGTTTGGATTTAATATATCTCAACCTCGTCTGCAATTTCAACATTTTGGAGCCCTTGATTGGGAGAGGATCTTCCCCCAATTTCTTTATATTCTCCATAAGTAAGGAAATGTTGGATCAAGTGGATTTGACAAAGAATACTTGTAGGTAACGGATTGCATGTATGATTTCCTAGTTCATTTTGGCATGCACAATGTATGCATGTGTGTATTTGATTCATTTGTTGCCATTGGCATGGTTTTTTCTCATGTTTTTCTGGGTTTCAACCTTTCCTTGTCGTTTCCAGATAGTCATGGTGTCATGGGATTCATTATTGGTTGAGATTTGGATTGCGTGAAGTTTTTGAATCCATGTGAGGTGGTCTCAGGAAAATCCCAATGGTTACGGGTGTAAACGGTTTTCTCCCAGAAGCCCTCAACAGATGGGTGGAGATAGGAAAATTCCTCAAGGGATTGTGAAGGAATACTGAGTTATCTAAGATCGGTTTGGTTTTGTGATCTCGTGACCAGTTTAGGTGAGATCACGGTAATGTGAGGGTCGAGGTTGTTTAACCTCTAGAATCCCTTGGTTGTTTACGGATTGGTTTATCCCATGAGATCCCATGTTCATGCTTGGAATATGGCACGGGGTGCTTGGTTGAAAGAAACATTTGGTTAACCCCAATCTATGGTCAGGTGTTATGTGGAAGTCCCTAACTTGATTGGATTTTGCATATGATTAATAATAGATAAGTTCCTCTTCTATTTCACTAGTAATTATACTTGTTATTATGTGGCTTTAATGCCTATTCTATTCTTGTTATTTATCTGGTTATATGCTGGTTATAAGCATCATTTTATGACATATTCAAGTGATGGCTCTTAACATGTCATTACTTGTAAATGATTGATTATTGAATGCATGACCTAATAGATGTTATTGAAGCTATTGTGAGATGGAATTAGTCCTTCTTGGTAAACGTCAAATAAGTTCTAAATCTCTATGTTTAGATATGCATTGATAACCTGTAGATATCATGTTCTTAATGTGTTTGGGAGAATGACTATCATGGTTAGACCAGGTTAGGTCAAGTACTTGTCTAAGTTCTGTGTTTAAAGCTTTTTCTGTGTGCCATTCATCATTCTAGAAAGTCTCATCAAGTTCTAGGTAGTGATCTAGTCAATAGCCTTGAAAAAGTGGCTTAGATATCATGGTTGCTGGCACAAAATTGAGTGAAAAAGTCTATAGTCATTGGGATGCAGGCTCATGAGAGTGACTGGAGGGTCTCGACCGCTATCTTTCCTTGTCATGGAAGCGAATGAGAGTCTACGTTAGTGAAAAATGAGGTTAGCTCAGGGGTTGATCACCTTCGGTGGTTTGTTAGCTCCTAGGGGTCCCGTAGCATCTGAGGGAGGTCAATAAGCTCTTATTTTGTTGATTCCATCTACTTAAGGTTATCTAGGATGTTGAGTCATGACATAGTAGCCCTTAGCTCATGTTTACCCAGGGAAAATCAGTGAAAGTGGGTGGATATGGGAGGAGGCATTATAAAGTGGTATAAGAGCATGGTTCAAACACTTGGACTAGATGGGCTAGATGCATGTGGTTATGAATGCATTGTCATGGTTATGGTTGTCATTCATGAGGCCATGGTATCGGTGTAGTTCTAACATCAGAAGGAAGGCCTCTTATATTTAAAAATATCCAACATTAATCATACTACATGTGGTTAAAAATGTCACCCTTATTTATTAGGAAGAAACTTCAAAGTAAAAATATGTCATGACAGTTCTAATTACTTCTTGGAGCAATGATTATGTCTAGAAAAGAAACAATAATGGGTTGTAGATATGATAAGTTATTATAGTAAAACGTAATATGGTGGAAAATGCAGTTTCAAGGAATGAAGAAGAAAAAGGGGGTTAATTATGTACTATTTATATTTTATAATTTGATTAGGTTGAAGAGGTAAGGACATAATGATAGAAAGATCAGAAGATGTGGAAGATCATTCAATAATTACAATAGTACCAAAGTAAATTAAATAGATTTGTTTAAAATAATGATTTGTTATCGTATTAATATCACCTATATTTTTGTAAGAATTCACAACTCAAACAAAAGGTCCTTTTGGAATTTTATACTTCTCCTATAGGAGGGCATTAAAGATTCTTGCAAATTTAGAACAAATCAATAAGGAATTATTTTGGAGTATCTTAAAAAAAATCTTCAAAATTTTGCAGCTAAACATGTGGCCTACCAGCAAAATAATGGAGATAAAATGAAGACCATGGCTGTCTTACATCTGCTAGCTATACCAAGTCAACACTATAAATAAGTTTCAATCGATTTTGTTATAGATTTACCCAAATATGATGGAATGAATTCAATTGTGGAAGTAGTAGATCAACTAAAAAGTATGCCTATTTTGTCTCTCTTTCCTATCCTTTTAAAGCAAACATAGTGGCAACATTCATGGAAATAGCCCAAAATCTACATGGAATTCTCAATATTATTGTAAATAAAAAAGATCCACTTTTCATTAAAAAGCATTTGGAAAGATTTTTTTTTTGTGTACTCAATTACCTTACCTCTCATATTACTTCCCTCAACTTAATGGTGAAAATAGTATTTTGAATAAATGTTTAGAAGGATATATTTTTTGTTTTCCATTTGATAAACAAGCACAATGTGTCAAGTGGTTTCCCTTAGTATGATGGTAAAGTAAAAATCCTTCCATATTTGATAAAAAAATGTTCTCATTTCTAGGATTTTGTGGGTATTGTCCTCCACCCATTACATCACCCTTGAAAGGAAATATAGATATTCAAGCTCTAGAGGACCACATATTACACTAATAAGAGGTTCTCAAACTATTTGAAGAAAATTTGGTTATAAAACAAAATAAAATGAAACAACAAGAATATCATGATTGTAATGAAATAGAATTTGAAGTGGGAGATTTGGTATTTCTGGTACTACAACCATATAAACAAATGTCTCTCAAGAAATGAAATAAGGACAAAAAAATTAACACCCATATATTCTGGCCCCTACAAAGTGTTGAACAAGATTAGAAGTATGTATTCAACTTTTCTTTTCCTTCACATTTACATATAATATTCGATAGTTATTTCTTAAGAAGGTTATTTCTAAGTAGATCATAGTCCAAATTATTTTACTATAGATTAATGAAGAATGGAAAATAATGATTTTTTTTTGGTAGTGGGGGTGGAGGGTTTTCAAGGTGGGAGACAAAATTTCGAGTAGAGCTCTGAGTCACGCAGTTTCTGACTCTAATGGCAGCCCGCAGAGGAGGGAGCTCCACTCCCTCCTACAAAAATGTTGTGGCCAGTAGAGACAAGTCCCATCTGAGTAATGTCATAGGTAGAGGGGAAGAAGAAAGCCAAAGTAACGAGAAGGAGACAGATGGGGCAGAGTCAAAGGAAAAGAGCAACACAAAGGACAAGGAAGAAGAAGACAAAAACCAGGGAGGTAAAAAAGAGGAAGTTAATCAAAAGGGACCGTGTAGACCCAGAGTGAACATCACTCCGAGAGTAGTTTTAAATAATCCGGCACTGTAGGAGCATAGGGAACATATGGAAACTTACACCATCATATGAAAATTCATGGGAGTATGGCCCACTGAAAAAGCTTTGCAAACCTGGATCAAATATCACTGGAAACCTAAGGGCAACATTGATCTTCACCTTGGGTCAAAGGGTTTCTTCAGAGTGGTGTTTACAAACATCGAAGACAAGGATAGAATATTTGAAGGAGGGCCCTACTATTTTGCAGTAGCAGGCCTCTATATGCGGCCTTGGGTAATGAACTTTGTTCCAGAGAGGGAAACTTTTACCACAATTCCTGTTTGGATAAGGCTTTTTTCGCTAACCCTGGATTACTGGCAAAATGAATCACTTGTGGCTATAGGAAATAAACTAGGTCATTTTATCAAAGCCTCGGAAGCCACCAGAAGGGGTAAATATACTTCCTATGCAAGGATTTGTGTGGAGATGGGCCTTTCAGGAGCTCTTTTGGACGAAGTTATCTTGGAAGTCTTTGATGAGGAATGGGTGCAAACGGTGGACTATGAGCATATTCCGTTCAGATTCTGTAAATGCCACGAATATGGACACTTGATCAGAGACTACCCTCTCAGTAAAGAGGAAGACAAATGTAGACTAAAAGAAAAAAAGGACACTGAAAACTTTCATAAAGTTTCAAGCAGAGGAAAAGGAAGTAAAAAAGAACCAAAGCAACAACATAAAGAAGGACAAAAGGCCAGTCAAAATAAATTCCAAGCTCTGGTTGAGATTGAAGACATGTTAAACGA
Source organism: Pinus tabuliformis (assembly GCA_031772625.1). Lineage (NCBI taxonomy): Eukaryota > Viridiplantae > Streptophyta > Pinopsida > Pinales > Pinaceae > Pinus > Pinus tabuliformis. The sequence continues at coordinate 1,249,056,306 of CM062805.1, read as the reverse complement.
AAACCAGTCTGTGTAGAAAGACCCTAAGGAGAAGGAGAAGGGGGAAAAGTACATTCCAGTCCTAAATATTAATGATGAGTAAGAAATGATGATGAATGAAGCAGAGGCAGAAATGGACCAGGAAATGGCCTAGAGTGAAACAGATCTGGAGGATCATGAACTACAGGAAATACTAGATAAGGAAAACCTAGATCTGGAAGTATTTCTGTAACAGGGAACCAGGGCGGGGATAGATTCATTACCTCAAGATGAATGCAATAGAATACAACAGTTGTTTCTATGGAAAACCCAGGAAAAGGGGGCAGTTAAAGGAAGAAACAACGACGAGCAGGAACACAGAGGTGTGAAAACAATGAAAGCTAATCTAGGTTTAGCAACCATAAATGCAGGCAAGAAACGAGGAAGAAAAAAGAAGAAGGAGCTTTTAATGGAGTGTGGGAAGCTGATGATAGATTCAGGTAAGATGAAAGACCTGACTAGTTACTCCTTCACAAATATTTAATTATGAAGTTTACATCTTGGAATATAAGAGGTCTGGGTATTAAAATAAAGCAAAGAATTCTTAGTTTTAGAATGAAACAAGATACGCCGGATATGATATTCATTCAGGAAACGAAGAGCTCCATTCTGAAAATAAAAGAAATCCATAGCAAATGGCTTCACAAATTTGAGTTTTTAGAAGTTAAAGCAGATAACACAGTGGGGGGCATTCTCACTCTATGGAACCCTAAAAAAGTTAGAGTTTTAGATGCAGAGGCATCCAAAAATTACTTGTCAATAGTCATTCAACCAGTAGGGGTTTCTAAAACCTTCCTAGTCACTAATTTTTATGGTCCTCAAAGATTAGAGGATAAACTCAGATTTCTAGAATCCCTCAATGATCTCAGGAACAGACAAAATGGCATCCCCTGGATCTTGGGAGGGGATTTTAATATGATAAAATCTCTTTCGGAAAAGAAAGGAGGAACTAGAGTGCTAAACAAAGACTCATTAGCATTTCAAGCACTCACAGAGAACTTGAAATTGGTTGACCTAGACTCAGAGAATGGCCATTTTACTTGGAACAACAAGTGAGGAGGGGAAGCCCAGGTGGCCTCCAAGTTAGATAGGTTATTTGTATCAGAAGAGCTTATGCTTATAAATAGTGAAATTACAACAAGAATTTTTCCCTTTGGTGGCTCGGATCACTAGCCAATACAATTGGAAATTAAGGGTTTGGATTCTCCAAGGAACATACCATTCAGATTCGAAAACATTTGGCTCGCCCACCTGGACTTCTTGAGTAACATCAAAGAATGGTGGATTGAGGACTTACAGATCCAGGGATAAAAAATGTTTCTCCTTCATAAAATACTAAAGCATATTAAGAGTAAACTCAAAGACTGGAATAAGAAGGATTTCAGAAACATTTTTGTGAATAAGAAATCTGTGGAAAGTAAAATTTAGGAACTCAACCAGGAGCTGATCCAAGAAGGCTTTAACTCTGACATAAATGAATAGTCTGAAAAACTGCACCATGAATGGGAAAACCTATGTAAACAAGAGGAAATATTTTTGAGACAAAAATCCAGAGTGCAATGGCTTGAAGAAGGAGAGTGCAATACGAGCGTTTTTCATAGATCCACCATGGCCAATAGGGCATTCAACAGAATCTCAGCAATAAAGGATAAAAAGGGAGAGACTCAGAACACTCACAAGGAAATTGAAAAGGTGCTTGTTTAGCATTTTCAAGACATTTCAGGAGAGAAAAATCCAGACAGGGAGAATTCAATAAAGGAAATTACAAGATGTATCCCTAAGCTAGTGACTAGAGGGGACAATATCAACCTAAATAGACCAGTTACTGAAGAGGAGGTTAGAGAAGTACTCAAATATATGCAGAATGGCAAAGCACCAGGCCTCGATGGTTTTAATGTGGATTTCTTCAAAGCTTGTTGGGATATAGTAAAACTGGATATTTTAAATGTTGTGGAGGATTTTAAGGTTAATAAAACTATCCTGAAAGCCCTAAATACCTCCTTCATCTCCATAATTCCCAAACAGGACTCAGCTCAAACAGCAGATAAGTTTAGACCCATAGCTTTATGCAATGTAGTTTACAAGATAATATCCAAAGTAGTGGCTAACAGACTCAAACCGCTCCTCCCTAAACTAGTGTATGAGGAGCAATCTGGTTATGTGGAGGGACGACAAATTTTGGATAACATTATTCAAGCTTATGAGGTGGTTCACTCTCTCAAAAGAAAAAAGCAGGCTGGGATGATCATGCAACTGGATATTGCTAAAGCATTTGATAAGGTCAATTGGGGGTATATCAAAAAGATACTCACAGCCTTTGGGTTTGATCACAACTGGGTAAGATGGGTAATGGCTCTGGTAACTACTTCCAGCTTTTCTATCTTGGTTAACGGCTCTCCCTCAGTTATCTTCTTTCCTTCTAGAGGCCTTAGACAAGGAGATCCACTCTCTCCCTTTCTCTTCATCCTCATGATGGAAGGACTTGGTAGGGCTATCAAGCAGGCTAAAAACATGGGAAAAATTAAGGGTCTTCAAGTAACATAGAATGGACAGACACTTACTCACCAACAATTTGTAGACGATACAATGTTGCAAGGTATTCCCACAGTCAAAGAAGTAGCTGCCTATAAGCAAATCCTCAATGCTTTTGCAAAGGCTACAGGTATGGAAGTTAATCTCACAAAATCAAAATTTTTCTTCTTCAATACTAACATCGCTATTCAAAGGAATATCTCAAGAATCCTCGGCTTCGAAAGGGACTCCCTCCCCTCAAAATATTTGGGAGTACCTCTCACAAATAGACCAATGCTTAAAAATATCTGGGAACCTATGCTAAATAAGTTGCAGGATAAAGTTAAAAAATGGACCTTCAGAGCCCTAAACTTAGCTGGCAGATTGGTTCTGACAAAGGCAGTTCTTCAATCCATCTCAGTTTTCATGTTATCAGCCCTTCCAGCTCCCAAAGGAGTCTTAGAACAAATCAGAAATATTCAAAGAGATTTTCTATGGGGTAAGGAGGAAACCAGGAAGAAATGGGCCTTGGTTTCCTGGGAAAAAATCTGCAAACCCAAAAGCCATGGGGGTCTAGGCTTAGATGATCAGGTGATTCTTAGTAAAGTGTTAGGAGCCAAGCTTTGGTGGCGATGGGTGCAAGAGCCAAGAGCCCTTTGGGAAAGGGTCTGGAAAGAAAAATATGCCAGCTCTTGGCACACTAATGATCTCATCAGAATGTCGGGAGATATAAGGGACTCTCCCATCTGGAACAGGGCCTGGGAGAATAGAAACATAGTGCAACAACACAGTTTCTGGGAAATCAAAGATGGTGAGAAAGCACTCTTTTGGGAGGAAAAATGGCAACAAGAATCGGTGTTGTTAAAGGAGGACTTCATAAGTCTCAAACAAGAAACAAATTCCCAAGGATTAAACAAAGTTAAAGATTTCTGGAACATCCCTCAGAGTTAGGACAAGTGGAGAAACTGGAGTAACATTGATTGTAGAAATAATAGCCTCATAACAACAAAAGCAGAGGCACTGAGAAGCATATTAAAACAGAGGATGATCATGGTCACAAAGGGGCAGGATCAATTGAGATGGGGTAATAACAACAAAGGTACCTTTAATCTCAAAGAGGCAAAGTATATTCTCCTGGGGCTGGAGTCCTGTGTTCCAGAAAAATCTTCGAGGCAACTCTGGTCTCACCAAGGATGGATGAAGATCAAGCTCTTTATGTGGCTAGTGCACCGTACGAAAATTTTGACTTGGGACAATATTAGAAAAAGGTGTGTCTTGGGGCCTTCTAAATGTGAGCTTTGTGAAGAGCAAGAGGAGACTATGGAGCACATCCTCAACTGCTGCTCTTACATCGCCTGGTTGTGGAATTCCTTTTCCAACATTTTCCAACAATCAGACAGGGACATAGGGAGCATCACAAATATCCTTAATAATTGGAGGAGGATATTTTCAGAGAATGAAGCGCTTAATTGGTCCTAGGCTTTCACACCAGGATTCATTATCTGGAATGTTTGGAAGGAAAGAAATAAGAGAATCTTTAAGGAAGAAAAATCCAACCCTCAGAAGCTATATGATTTGATTCTGAAGCAGATAAGGGAAACAGTCAGCACCACAATGCACAATATCCCAGAGAATCATTCCTAAAAAATGGAGCTGAGAACACTCAAACTGCTGGGATTGCAAAAGATCATTTTGCAAGGGCTTGGAAAAAAGAAAATGAAAAAGAATATAGAGAAAGATTGTTGGCAGGCTCCTTCGAAAAACTACCTGAAATTCAATATTGATGGAGCCTCCAAAGGTAATCCCGGAATAGTTGGGTTTGGAGGAGTTTTAAGGAATGAAGAGGGAAGAATCATATTAATCTTCCACAGCCATTTAGGTAAAGCAACCAATAACATGGCGGAATTAATGGCACTGGAGCAGTGCCTAGAGATTCTGATTCAAATTAGTAGCTCTAATGTCATTATAGAGGCGGACTCTGAAATCACCATCAACTCTGTAAAAAAAATTAGCTATGGATCCAAACCGGAGAAAGTCTTAAATCATTGGAGACTAATCCAAGTTTATCAAAGGATTCAAGCTCACCTTCAACATTTGGGTTCTGTTAGTTTCAATCATGTGTGCAGAAATGCTAACAAGCTTGCGGACATTCTAGCCAACCAAGGGGTAAACAATGAAGATTACAGGATGGTGAAGAAGTGGCAGGATTTTCCCTAGAATCATTTAAAGGTGTTTTGCTATAACCAAGCAACAAAGGACATAGAGGTGGCCCACCGTAGGGGAAGGGTTTCTTACAGAAGTGAAGTCTCCCCAGCCAATGATTCCTTGGCCTCTTGATTTTCCCTTTGGGTGCCATTGGCTTGTGGATGGATTTGAGACGATGCTTTTCACCTCTACAAATCATTCTCAGGTTATGGGTCCTTCGTTAGAGTGGAAGTGGCGGGAGATTTGTTCCTTCAGTTACCGGTTCAGTTTTCCTTGCCGGATTCAAGTGGAGGGCCGCGCCTCGGCGCTTTTCAGTTGATCGCGCGTTGCTTTCTTGGTAAGCGGTTTTATTTTTATGGCTGCGATTCCATTGAACATTCAACACGTGGCGTGGGATGGTTTTGCTTACCACCCTTCATCATGGCTTAAAGTTCGGTGGAGTGGGGGGGAGTGATATAACTCCTGGCCGTTGGATCTAGGAGCCCGTATCAACGGCGGACAAAGAGTAGGCAGGTTGGTGGGGTCAGGCGATCGGACAAACCCTTTGGTGGGGTTTTTGAGGAGTTTGGAGCGGATTCGCAGCGATCGCACCGCTTTTATGTCAAAAGCAGTTTTAATTTTTTGGCAGCGATGCCATAGAGTGCTTGACACGTGGTGCTGGGCCTGTTCCAAAAACCACTCTCCCCGCTGCCTAAAGGTCATTGACTTTGGGCGCGCGATTTTCAGCTCTGCTGTCCGATGGGGCGATGTTATTCAACGCTCGGGATCATTAGAGCAGTTTGGTGGGGCCCCTTCACTTTCTTGGTGGGTGCAATATGTCGAGCAGGTTGGTTGAGCCGTTGGTTAGGGCCTGACGGTTCTTCTTTGCAGATTCTGGTGCTAGATTTGTTTTTTAGCAGGTCTTGCGTGGGCCCCTCTTTGCTGTTTTGTTTCTTTCGGGAACGGTTCTCTCCAGGTCTTGGAGGACCGGTGGGGCCCCTTTATCTTTGGCTCTGGTCCGTCCATAACTTTGGTTCTTTTTTGGCTTTTTCCTGTTGAGCTTTGTTATGTTGTAAGGTTGGTTTTTGGTGTCGAGTCTTTTGCCTTGGCCTGTTCTCGGTTCCTTGGGGGGCAGTTCTCCTTCGCCACTCTTCTGAGTGGCTTTTTGTAAATTTAGTATATTATTAATGGTAACGAAGGTCCTACTCTTGCTCAGCAGAAAAAAGAAGAAGAAGAATGGAAAATCATACTAAAATAAAATAAAATATTGAAACAAGGAGTAAATCACTGTGGAATTAAACAATTATTAAGTGGCCGATCAAGTTGAATAGTGTAACAGTGGAAGAAGTGACATTAGAAGATGAATTATTCTTGTAGAAACACCTGCAATTAGTGAATAGTTGACCATATCATTGTTTTGAATGGGGGAGTGTTAACCATGAAACACCTTATAAAGCACTAGGTATTGAGTGATTATATATCTAGTGCTATATCATTAGCTGAGAAAAAACTTTTCATTGTACCATTTCATTATAATTGTACCATTTCTCTCTCTCTCTCTCATATATATATATATATATATATATATATATATATAATATCCCCACATACAATAAAGTGACGTAGTCTTAAGATCATGGCATCGTTTCCTTGGTATCAGGTGAATTGTAAAAGGAGGTTTCTCTCTGAAATTGGATTCAATTCATTTACTTTATATCATTTTTAATATAATTAAATCATTTCATACATCTTTATCTCATAGAAATTGACTTAGGTCAGGGTTTTTACACAATGTCACCTATATATCCTAATCTATGCTCAACATTATTTCCTTAATTCTAGATAATAGATGAGTGTGGGAGAATTATGCCCATAGAAATGAAGAGATGGATTATTCAATTCAAATTAGGATGGTTTCATATTCTTGAAACTTACAACAACAATAATCACTCTATTACAAGGTGCATATTTTTTATTTAAAGATTATAACATGGGGTGGTGGGACACTAGGACTCTATTACTAAAGCATGCAAAACAAGGAACTAATGGATTCAATAACAATTGAGCTATCGTGTTATCGATGTAATTTTTTTGTCATGCCAATGTTTCGATCTACTTAAATACTACAATTCCTCTTAAAATGGGGTGTGTGCTTTGCTTCATTTTCTTATGTATACCTCTGGGTTATTTTTGTTATCTTTTATAATGATTTAAATTCTAATTTTGGCACTACAAATTCCTACGTGCCTATGAATTTCTATTCTATTTCAATTCCCTACATAAGTAACTAGAGGACAACTCATTAAGGGAATTTTGAAGTAAAAATTGGGTTTGAAAATGAAAAATGTACTAACAAAATAAATTTTAAAAGAACTAATAGGATTCAAGATTAAAATCTCATACTCATTGGTACATATTTTTAAAGTAAAAGAAGAAAACTACTCGTTAAGCATATTTTCGAGTTATCACCTCATAGGTTTACTGAAAGTTTAGGTATGGGCACTGATTGGATGTAAAATTAGATTAGTCGACCAATGCCTACCCAAAATTTTGCATAGACACATACTTAAATAATTGAAACTAAATGGAAAAAAACATGTTTATTTCAAGAGACATATTTTTTTACACTTGAAATTTAAGTAAATCTATAAAGAGATAAGTTAAAATACCACAAAAAAATGTAGTTTTATTTATTTTCCTTTAAAAAAATATAATTTATTATTTATTATTTTTAATATAATTTTATTATGTTCCTTAGCATACCTATTTTTATCCCAAAATATTCCTATATTAGTAGTAGACACATTATGTAAGTGAGGAATCACATCAGATTTTTGGTGGAAGGCCATAACAAGAGATGGAGTCTATGTTGACTTGTCAACATTGATAATAATTTGAAGGAATCAAAACATAAATTCTACAATATTGAAGATAAATTTAAAAATTATCATTAGAAACATATCTCGTAATGTAGTGGTTCTCATGATAAATAATAGATCACTTTATTTGATTAAATATAAACACATGGATTGTAACTTGATAGAAGAATAATACAGTCAAATTCACACAATCAACAAATATTTATTATTCTCATGCCACTTGAATCTAAACATAATAATACTATGTATGAAGTAATAAACACATAGTTATACAAGTTTCTATTTTAAAAATTACCAAATAAAAATTCTTTAAATAGCTTGCTTTATATATATATATATATATATATATATTATTTTAAACATGGATAAAAAGTGTTGATAGTGTCATTTCAAATCATCTAGAAACCCTTCATTACAAAGGCATATGTTAAATATTTAATTTTATTAAACGATACTCTCTTATTGTTGTATGGCCTTTTTGCTTGTTATCATATATAAAACACTATGTAAATGTGAGTAATACTGGGTTAATTTACGAGGTAAAATGATTAAGTGGTTGAAAAACACTATGTAAATGTAAGTAATACTTGGTAAATTTGTGAGGTAAAGTGACTGAGTGGTTGAAAGTGGGTACACATGCTCCAACCACATCTCTAATGCATAATAAATACATATTAAGACTAATAGAAATAGAGTTGGAATTCCTTCCCAAATTTTCTCTAATGCATAATAAATACATATTAAGACTAATAGAAATAGAGTTGGAATCCCTTCCCAAATTTTTATGATTCTTTGTGTATGTGTGTTCGTGTTGTTTCTCTAATGCATAATAAATACATATTAGGGCTAATAGAAATAGAGTTGGAATTCCTTCCCAAATTTTTATTATTCTTTGTGTATGTGTGTTCGTGTTGTTTCCCTGTTGTAACATGTGCTTGTATGTTGTGATTTAGGCTTACAACATCTAGCATCGTTTCCACCCTTTCCACCTAGGTGACAACATCGAATGAAATAGTGGAATGAACCTGCACAACGAAAACAAAAAGGATTAAACTGCAAATGGCGTTGTTCTACAAGTTTCTGCCCAAGAAAGGTTTGTTGCCCAGAAAATTGTTCGTCAATGCTAAAAATCATAAAAGGGAAAATATGAGACTTGCGAATTACAAGAAAAATGTATTTTCGAAACCGCTTGTGGATAGAAAAGATTTTTGTGAAGATGTTAATGGAAAGATTGTTAAAATACTGGACGAACATAAAGATCGATCATATTGGCCTTAAAAAAGAAAAGACAAACAACTATATAAAGATATTGATTGAGCAAAGATCATGAGCCAAAACAGAATTCTTTAGAAGACTGCTGGTTGAATGACGTATTACTAAGGTACAAATCCTTGATCATGATATATTTAGTAATTGTTTTCATGTGTAGACACAAATATAGAAATTGGGTAGACACAAATATAGAAAGTCTGGTAACGATGATGGTTGAAAGAATCGACTTGCTCCACCATTCAACTTGGTCGACCACTCAATGCAAATTTGGAAACCTAATCCAACTTGATTATGAAGCATACTAGAGTAGTCAACTAGGCTAATTTCGTCAACTTATTCAACTATCTGACAAAGTCTAATTTTGTTTGAGCAATAGTCGATTTGTTGGAGCCATAGTCGCATACCCCGGCGGACTTCCGAAGGAATAAATGTTACTGCTTTGGAACTACGTCGAGAAATTAAGTTGTCGTAGAGCCAAATCAAGCCATCAAAATAAGAGTAAGTATGCAGTTAGAGACTAGAAATTTTGAAAATTTTGAGACAAGTGACATTGGGCATTGACCGAAATGTGTTGAGCATTGTGATATATATATCAAAACTTATAAATTGTAAATGAATTTTTATAAAATAAATATGAAAGGATTAGGATCAAGGATAAAGCTAAGTCAGGATTTGTTTAATGTAATGAAGCTGGCCAGTTTTGACTGATGTGTGATGATATCTTGTTGACAATAATTGTGAAATATTGATGTTAAAAAAAAGGTTAGCTAAAAAGTTAGTGAGTCATATAAAGGTCAGGTAATATTTATCTTTCATATAATTTGTCGAATACAAACTCTCAAACATCAACAATAGAAGATCAAACAAAGTTAACAAAATTGGATATCTTAATTTATTTAGAAAAACAATATCATTTTGCTCACAAAATTTAATAATTTTGTTATTTTCATTTATTTAAAATTCACCTAATATTAAATTATAATTAAAAAAATAATAATAAATAAATAAAATTATTTTTTTATAAATAACTAAAAATTAAAAATTAAATTACTTTTATATAAATAACTAGAAATAAAAAATTTACTTTTCTGTTTTTTAAATTTAATAATAAATGTATACTTTTTCTAATAAACTATAATTATCGCGTTGCATTTTCGTTGTTAGTATCGTTTGTGAAAGTCATGGGGGCTATGAACACATCCGGAAATCAAAATATGGAACGTGCTCTAGTACATTATTGAGTTTCATTTAAAATCAAAAAATTGTGTATGAGCATGGACAAGGAACAAATTTCAAGCAGGATGCTTTTTTCTTTTTCTTTTTCATTTTATGATTTTATATTGCTCAACCGTTGTATTTAATGAATGGCTTTTAAATCAAAGATGACATATCATCTTTACATGGAGTATATAACAAAGAAAAAGGACTCAGGAAAGAGACAACAGATTCCTTTACTCACCTCGGCGTCCTCTCATGGGCTCATAACCGTTCTCTTTTTCTTCCTATTTGAATCTATATTGAAAAATTACATAATTTTCAGCATAATATCTACATATTTTAACTATTATGGAAAGTTTACCACATAGTACTGGTCAATATCTCTAACTAAATTATACCCTTAGTAAATTGAGTATTATTTTGAACATTACATGACGAACCCACATATCATATTTATATTTTTTATATATGATATTTTTTATTTAAAAAGACATGATTGGAGTCTTATCATTATAAACATTTATTTGTAATTTATACCTAATTTAATTTTATATATTCTAAAAATCTAAATTAATATTCTAAAAATCTAAATTAATATCACAGAAAGATTAATCTCTTTACCTATACATTATATTTACAATGATTATATAATAAATCATTAATTTAAATGCATATGAATTAAGCCTTATATTTATAAATATTTACTTACAATCTACACAATTTAATGTTCATTCCAAAAATCTAAATTAATATTACATAGAGATATGAAAATTTCGTGAACTATTTTAAATCATTTACTTTATAACCACAAAATAACTCTCGTAACACTAATTTCATAAAAAATTCATAAAGTCCTTATCAAACTTTGTTTTTTATTACGAAAAAGATTGGAGGCTTTTGACTTCTTCCCTCTATTGATAATTCTTTTTCCCAGTCACCCTCAATACGTGATTAATTATATATATATATATATATATATATATATAATTAAATATTTTTATTAATTTATATTAAAGATATATAGTAAGATGTTTCGGAGTAGTATTTTTCCAGCTTCATTCTTATTAGACTTGTTGGCCAGAAGGTAGTAACAAAAACACATTGACAATAATAATAATAAATTTAGAGACTGCCATACAGATCACCCAAAAAAGAAAAAAGGACCCAAGAACCCAAATACATCTGACATTCATCCTTGATTGACAAGATTACCTGGAACTAGAATGTCTGGTCCTTTTCTAGGAGGCGAGAGAAGGAAAAAAGCTTCATGAACATGTGCTTCCATATGTTCCATCCTGCCCTCGAGACGCTCCATCATGCCCTCCAGAATAGGATCCTTTTCTGACCATGATGCATGTATACCAGTCAATCCATCTTGTGTCATTAATTGTGTTGAAGGTCATTCATAAAAGAAATAATTTCATTCTAGTCCTCATGTCATTCGCGTGCTAGTTACTCCAGAATAATGGTGACCTATTGAATTTGAGTTTCTACAGAATCAAATGGAGGTGGAAGATCAACCATTCTAGGAGAAGGGTTGGTTTTTGGTCTACTTCTTCCCCAAAATATCAAATTTCGATACGGTGGGTTGCTCCCTTGCCTCGAGGTCCCTTACTCCTGTGTGCACGACGAAGTTAGCGCTACATGAGACTCGAAATAATAGTTGAAGGCCGCCAACCCCACACCTAACAATCTCATAAACAACTTCCTCGAAATTCCTAGATTATACCGTCATAAGCACATCGAGTGCAAATAATATGACAAGATTTACATAAATGTCGACTAGTGAAGAGTTGATTGTGAGCTACAACAAGCTCAAATCACACCTTGGACATTAATTGACTCCCTAAACTAGCAGAGAGAGGGGAAACCCTAGAAAACCTCCCCAATTGACCACCAATAATGAACTGTAGTTGACGAAAAAGACACAGACTAGAAGGGGCCTACTCCCAACAACTACACACTCAACCTCGACTTCCCTAAGTCAAACAATACATCAGTGAAGAAGAGTAAAAACCAGAAAGGTGAAAGAATGTTCAAAAACCTGGAAGTTGGGGTAGAAAACTTTACTAGTGGGTTCAAAATTGAGGTGGCCACAAATAGAATCACCATAACCATCAACCCCAACTTTTATTTTTCTTCCATAGCACAAAATTTCCATCTAGTGTCTATGCAGACCTCTATGACCCCAGGTCCCAAATTTTATATACTGAACCAATGTTGTCAAAGGGAATGGGCCTCTAATGCTTAAGGAACATCCTTCCTTTCCATCATAATTTAGGGAGGCAAGGATTGCAAAGAAAATGAGCCACCTTAGACTCCTGGAAAAAATATTTTCCTACAATTTTCCAAGAGAACCCAAATACTAATTATACCACAGAGCCATATGAAAACCATGGGCTTCCACCTTAAGCATATTTAACAGGCTTCATCAACATAATTGTTGCATGGGATGCAATTAAATGCCACTCCTTATTTGTCACTCATCGCCAAAATCACCCAAGGAACTTGAGTGCATATATATATATATGTAATTTAAAAAAATAATAAAAAATTATAGTTCTTTTTATTTAAGATATAATATTATAATTTAAAAAATTAATATTTAAAGTGGTGAATATTAATATACTACTAAACGGAAATAGAGATCTCCACTTATCTAGTAACACTTCTCTCATCATGACATTGTGTGATGCTCTCATCTCACTATATTTGAGGCATATGTTCAAATACTAGGACTTTACCAATATAATTTTTTTTTTCCTATATTAAGGCTTTGACCCATAATGAATTAGGCAAAGTCTTTCCATAGAAATCACATAAGAGAACCACACTTGTTGGTTCCAAAAGCCTCGGCCAAAAATTTCTCTTATATGATGTCTACCGAAAGACTTTGCTTAATTTATAAATTTAATTATTAATAATTATTTGATGAAAAGTAAACACTTAATTTTTATTGAATATTTAATTATTAATGGTTAAGCAAAACAAAGAAATTTAATCTCTACTAAATATTTTAGAATATTTTAAGTTACAAATAAATAATTTATATTTTCTTTTTTCTTTTTCTTTTTAGACATGTAGTATTTGTAAGTAATGGTATTGATCAATAGTATTAAAAAATCTTATTTATAAGTTAATAATCTTCATGGAAAGTGAAGAATTTTGTGATATATATTTTTTAAATTTATATATATCTCACTTGTAAATTGACTTTTTAACAACAATAATATAAAATTGTAATTTAGCTATTTTTTTTTAACTCAATAATATGAGATATTATGAAATAAGTATTTTGATATTTATAAATATTCACCTGTTATTTAATTGATATAACCTCTCTAAGTTATTATGTTTAATATCACTAATATCCTATTAAGCAATTTTAAATATTACTAAAATGTTATAAATATCCTAACTTTTTAAAATTAATTGACAAATTAGGAAAAAATAATGTGAATGCGGTTTATCCACCGACTCGATCTATTTTCAAAATTTAGCTTTTTGAACCTACATCGCTTGTGTGAGAGAAATCACTATCAGCCGTTGAGGTCATGAAAGAATGCCTCTGTCTCACTCGTTTTTTCCCGAAGGATTTCTTCGTCTCGCTCCTTTTTTTTGTTTTCTAGTAGCATACCTGTCGAGCTACATAACATGCATTTGCGGTTGAGCACAAAAAACATAAATATCTACATAGAAAACTTTTGGGTGGCACGCACTCGGGAGGGAGGGAGGAGGAGATGATCAAGGAGCGAACAGCGCGAGATTGATTGTACCGAGATCATAAGATGGGGCGGTTGCATGTAGTGAAGAACTGACAAATCCAACAAGCGGTGGATTCAATATGACCTTATGTACCCTCTCATCTTTGTCATTATTATTTGTGGGTCTTTTTGGCGTCGGCGTTTCACTCTATTTATACAGCAATTCCTTTCCAAAGGTTTCATTTTCCGGGTGTATAACACTCGCATTTTTCGATCACGCTCTTGCCTGAATGTCCCCGGATTCCATTATGTTGCAAGCTCCTGCAGAAGCAACTTGGTGAAGAATCCCAACGGCTAAATGTGGAATTATGTGGGATCTTGCATGGGGTGTCACAGCCAGTGATGCAGCCAAGGATGACTTGCCAACATCCACTAAAATTCTGAGGATAAAACCCATGTTGTGTACGACGTCGTCACATGCAGGGGAGAGTTGGCAAGTATCCTCGGCTGTGCATCTTGCTGTGGTTCCCATGCCAGACCTCAGATGATATTATATATAGACAAATACGGTACTGGGCAGAGGAATAACAGTATGGCCTTAGCCTGATCACACATATTTATTGTTTTTACAATTTTTTGAATCGGATGCTATTCGCATTTGTGAGGTACGCAAGGCAATGAATTTTTTCCGTTCAATGATTATAAGGTTAGGTTGTTTAAGAATAAATAGTTTTGTTGTTATTATTGTGTATATGTACAGTTTGAGTTGGGCTTAATGGCTAAAAGTATAGGTATTTTTAAGAGATCATAGGTTCAAAAACTAGGATGTGGTAGAGTATGTATGTCTTGACTAGATTTAACAGTCAAATTGCAAAGTAAAATTGGGTCTCTTGTCCCACAAACAAAAACATCTGATACACCAATTTGATTTCTAACTTGATCTTGATCTTTAAATTAGATAATAATAATATTTGTGACACATATATATTGATGTAAGATAAATTTAAAAAATTTATATATTTTGGTTCATATAGCTAATGCCGGATCCAATTTCTATCAAATCTTATTTTTAAATTTCAATAAAAAAATCAAATTAAAATTTATTTTTTAGAAATATGAAATTGTATCAAAGAATCAATTTAAAATAAAGAAGTATTAGGATTGGAAACTATTTACTGAAAACATTAAATTATATCATAAAATTATAATATTATCTTATTAATAAATAAATTTTTAATCACTTTAAAAATAAAATAAATATTTAAAAATATAAAAATAATTAAACATTGTATTTCGAAAAAATATTAGAATCGGAAACTATTTCCTGAAAACATTAAATTATATCATAAAACTATAATATTATCTTATTAATAAATAAATTTTTAATCACTTTACAAATAAAATAAATATTTAAAAATATAAATACAATTAAACATTGTATTTCGAAAATATAAGTTAGATTTCAGTCCTGTTCAATAACATAAATATTAATCTATTATAACATACTTTAAAATAATCTCCATACAATTTAATAACGGTGAAACAATTAATTGGTTTTTTATTAATTTTGTATAGGTTTTTAAATTTTAAATTTTATTATTTTTTTATTTTTTATTTTCAAATTTTTAGTTGTTATATTTTCATTTTAATTTATGTTGTATAAATATTGTTTCACATGAAATATCCAATTTAATTTTTATATATATATATATTCATGCGTTTCTCCTCAATAACGTCACTTCATAATCATTTGAATAGACCCATCGACTTGATTTAATTTTTTTTATATATATTCATGCGTTTCTCCTCAATAAAGTCACTTCATAATCTTTTGAAAAGTCACATCGACTTGATTATATTTTTCCTGCTCATTCTATCATGCGAAAGTGATCGGTTTATGAACAGAATATTAACGATAACCAATACACTGAAACTACCATTAGCCAGTTACGACGATAATATTATGTACAACAATTTTCAGAATGAGATTGATTGTTTTGATTTTAATAAGTTATATTTCGACTAATACTATTACACTAAAGGTATTTTTAAGACATTTTTCTAACATTGTAAAAAAAGTTTGTCTTAAAAAATTATTTTTTATTTTAGTTATTTTATATTAAAATTTAATATGAATTGAATTTTCTTAAATTTTATTAGTTATTTTATATTAAAAATTAATATGAATTGAATTGTCTTAAATTTTATATTTTAAGACAAAAAAAATTGAGATTTTATATTTAAGACAAAAACACTTTAAGGAAAAAGTTGAATTTAAGACAAAAATTGTTTGAGACAAAAACATTTTAAGACAATATTGTTTAAAACAAAAATTTATATTTAAAGAAAAAAACAATTTGAGACAAAAATATTTTAAGACAAAACTTTATATTTAAGACAATCGCCACTTAAGACGAAACCCAATTAAGACAATTAACAATTAAGACAAAAACATATCAATTTAAGACAATGTTATCTAACAACTACAAAATTGACTCTAGTCCGCCAGCTTGCAGGCTACTATTATCATGTGCCTATACTGAGGCGGTTATTTCACTTACCATTAACATTATATAAAGAAGATGATTTTTTGGGCTCTTATTTTTGTTGGGGTAGCTGACTCTGAAGAGTGTGACAACTTTTTCTAGAAATATTTCTTGGACATCAATTCCACTTTGTCCCTTCGATCTCTGCTGATATGATTAGAGACAACTTCTATGTTATTGCATTCACACAACGAGTCACTTTGGTTCTTACTATTGTAGGGAAGTTGATAAAATAACTAAATTGTGGACTCCTTCTCTTGGCTATGTGATTAAGCCTCAATTTTGAATTTCCCTTAATATGTGTCCCCTCATACTTTGGATCCAAATCAGGGTAATCAGCTGCAAGAAATATTGCAATTTGGTTTCCTTACAATTCTATGGACAGTTGAAGTCCTTCCTTCATTTTGCAGTCATCATAAAACGCACAAATACATGTACATTTCGTATATCTATTACCTTATGGATTGTAATGAATCTTGTTACATTGTGAATGGTGCAAGATCTCACGTGTTTGTAAATGTAAATGAATATCTGAGTTTTGATGCTCACTATATTGACATGATTAGAATGGTCTCATGTATGCACATGAATTTTAAAGTGTGCCTAGAATATGTTATTCATTATTATGTGCATGGTGAATGCACAATTATGTGTTCATATTTAGTTTTTTGATTTCAAAATTTATGGGTATACTTAGATTACCCAATCCCTACACTAGTTATTCTGTCAAAACTAAGAATTTAGGTATCAGAACAACAATTATAGTTATGCTTTATGAACTTAGCCTAAGTTTGCTTTTATTCCATATATGATATGTTTTCAAGGTCAAGAGGAAGTGGGTGAACATGACTTTGTGACATGCTAGCAGATCCAACACCTAGTGGGCATTGGTGAAACCACACCCTAGTGGAACCATGTTGTGTGTATAGACAACAACCATAATCTGTTGACCCTGGTGATCAAATCTGATTTAAGTGAAGGGTCTATACACTTGGCCAAATGCTCTTTTATTTTGTGTGAGAATCCTAAATCCCAAGAGTGTGGTCCAAGTAGAACTGGTAGTGTTGAGAACATTTTTAGCTACCCATCGTTGATATATATGTTCCCTACAACACCCTCAGAGTGTAAAAAATAATATAAATTTTCTACTACTGATGTATTCACACTAAGAACAAGAGATTACAAATTTCCTCTACTATTATGTGAAATGAAAATCACAATTTACAAACACATGCAATGACATGCAACCATCAAAACTACATAATAACACAATTATTTATACGGAAACCCAACAGGGAAAAACCCTTCCACTACTTTTAATTAATCATAAGAGAATGAGAAACTATTACAATGTCTTTCTTCAATCCTGAAGGAGACCATGCACTGTAAACTTGCTCTCCTACTAATTATCCCGCTCTTAGCAGCACTTAGTCAATTAATTGCCCCATCTTTCTCCTCTTTCCTTGCATAATTCATGAGGAAATTAGCTCCTAAAGAATAAGGGAATTCACTCTTCCCTTGTGAAAATCCCAAGTAATCGATCACATGCCTCAATGCCCAACATGTACACTCAACTAGTCTACAATTAATAATTACAATGTGCCTTTTCCTCCACTTTAGTTTGGCAATACAAATTCCACACATGTCTAGGCTATTTTTTGTTGATTGACTAGTTTAACTGATATATCATTGAGTTAACAACAATTATACTACTCAACTGACCTTCAACTGGCTCTACTAGATGCTTGAGCTCGGTTAATTGATTCAAACTGAATTAGATCACTAAATTTTAGCAACACTACATGCACAACTCTGCTTCTATCTTATAACTAGAATTTACTAAATAAACACATATACAAGGCCATGTCATGCACGTTAACTGTCATCCAAGTCATCTTGCTGATTTGGAAAATCGAATTACTAAATTTAACTAAGGAACAAGTCAGATTTAGCCTTTTGTGCTACATTTTCTAGCACTCCCTCTTAGCAAGAAATGGATTTTGAACTACCCATAGCCTGCACTTCTGGAATATGAATTTTCCTCTTGAAAATGCATTTTTCAATATATCTACATCCTGCTTCTCAGCTAGAATGTACTGTAGCATCATAATTCTCCTCTGCACACAATTTTGCAAATTATGGTACTTGATATCAATGTGCTTGGACCTGTCATGAAATACTGGATTCTCAGAGGGTTTCATACAACTTTTATTATCACAATAAATCATTGTTGAATCCATCTACTGACTTGAAAGACCCACAAGTATTGTCTTCATCCATATGCCATCACAGGCTATTGACTTGTAGCCATGTATTCAGCCTCAGTTGAGTTGAGTGCCACATACCCTTCTTTCCTAATATACCAAGAATTAGTTGCAGAACCAACACTGAAGATAGCACCAGCAGTACTTTTCTTGTTTCATGGACTCCCTACCAATCTGCATTAGCGAAGCCTTGCAGCTTCACTCCCTTTCTCCTCCTATACCATACCCCATACTCAGTTGTTCCTATGAGGTACCTCAATAAATGCTTTGTTGCCTTCCAATAAATCTTGGTAGGATTCACCATGGCTTGACTCAACTAATTAGTTTCATAGTGTATGTCGGGCCTTGTGTACACCAGATACATCAAGGATCCCACAAGATGTATGTAGATGGTAGCATCTACTGCCTCTCCCGAAGAAGCACTCTCCTTCCTCCATTTTGTAGCTAGAGGTGTGTCCATAAGCTTGCATTTCTCCGTGTAAAACCTCAAAAGTATTCGGAGGCATACTTCCCTTGACTCACAAATGTCTCACCATCACCCTACCATACTTATAGCCCAATGAAGTAATGTATTAATCCCATGTCCTTAATCTCAAACTATCCTGAAGGGTCCTCCTTGCAAGGCCGAATCAATTGTGCATC
Organism: Pinus tabuliformis; assembly: GCA_031772625.1. Taxonomy (NCBI): domain Eukaryota; kingdom Viridiplantae; phylum Streptophyta; class Pinopsida; order Pinales; family Pinaceae; genus Pinus; species Pinus tabuliformis. The sequence goes on along the minus strand of CM062805.1, from coordinate 1,249,037,068 downwards.
TCCTTTGAGTATCAAATCATCAACATACAATAACAAGATAAGAAACTTTCCATATACTAGAATGTGATAGAGGTTGGCATCTACTTCACTTTTGGTGAATCCCAATCCACTGAGATATGTATAAATTCGAGTGTACCATGCTTAGGGTGCTTGTTTGAGACCATACAGGGCTCTTCTGATTCTACACATGTCTCCACTTCATATGTCTCAAATCCATCTGGCTACTCTATGTAAATTTCTTCATTAACAACACCATCAAGAAAGGTGGTTTTCACATCCATCTGGTGGATCTTCCACCCCATCTATGAAGCTAAAGTTATAATGGTTATGATCTAGGAATATATTTCCACTGGTGAAAATGTTCTTGAGAGGATTCTTTGGCCACAAATCTAGCCTTGTACTTCTCGATGCTCCCATCAGGTACATGCTTCACTTTGTAGATCCATCAAGAACCAACTATTGACTTGTTTTCTAGCCTCGACACCACCTCCCATACATTGTTCTTCATGTTGGAGTCGTACTCTTCCACCATGGCATAAACCCACACTCGTTGAGAAATTTCTTCCTCAAATGAAGAAGACCCTGACTCAATGATCTTTGTAACGATAGCCATATAGAAAATGTACCTATCTAGTGACCTCCTCTAGGTTGTGCTAAGATGAAGGAGCTCCCATATGCTCCCATTCATCTTGTACCAATATGCCAGCTTCTTTGGTTCTCTTCCTACCCTTTACAAAATATTATCATTGAGTGGGTGCCTCCACTTGACCTCTTATCTACTCCTCTACATGTGGTTGCTCCAAAACCTCCTAAATATTTGCATGAGGCTCCGCCTTAGGAACTATACGCTCCTCCTATGGTAGGATACTCAACTCTCACTCTAGAGAGCATCTCATAGCCTTCTCCTTTTCAAATTTGACATCTCTCATCATTACTATCACCCTGGGTGACGACAAATACACCCTATAGTTATCTGGTGTCTCTAGGTATCCTACAAAGATTCCCATCTCAATTGCAGGCTCAAGTTTCTTCCTGCTATCCTTCGAGATGTGACAATACATGGTAGCTCCAAAAATTCTGAAACAAGATAGAGTTGGTTTCCTCCCATAGAAAGCTTCAGGTGTGATCATGCCAAGTATTCTATGAGGACTCTGGTTTTGCAAATAAACTCTTTTTTTGCATGCTTATGCCCATAGGGGTAATGAAGAAAATTCTCATGCAAAATGGCTCTTGCTACTCCCACTATTATTTCGTTCTTCCTTCCAACCTCCCCATTTTGTTGTGGTTATGAGGTGTTATCAATTCTCTTCTAATAACCTCTTTAGCACAAAAGTCCTTAAAGGTGCTAAATACACATTCCCCTCTATTATCACTTCTCGGGGCTTTCAATTTCTAACTAGTGCCCTTTTAAACCAATGCTTTGAATTCAACAAATTTTGAGGAAACTTCATCCTTCTTCCGGATGAAGAAGATCCAACATTTTCTTGAAAGGTCATCAACAAAAATAATATAATACTTGTGTTTTGTTGTAGAGGTTGTAGAAAATGGTCCACATACATTAGAGCGGACTCACTCCAAGATTACTCCATCTTTGTTATCTTGGCCCTAGAAGGTATATTTGACATATTTCCCGAATGTGCATCCCTTGCAGACATCATTTTGGTCCAGGATGCATTTCGGGAGACCGGTGGTAATATGTTACATGATTTTGAAGGCCTCATGGTGTAAGTGTCCCATGTGTCTATGCTAGAGTTCTCCAACATCACAACTTTGCACTTCTCCTACCTTGTTATTTAGTGAAACCCAAGATTCCACCTCAAGGTTTTATAGGTTATTCAAGCAAACTCCTATCTATTTCACTTCCCTGGTAGCTACATGTCTCAGAAAGGATTTCCCCTTACTAAAAACAACATCATAGCCATGATCCTCCAATACAAATATAGAGAGGAAGATCCTCTTCATCCCAAGTACATACATGACATCTTTTAGATGTAGATGGGAGCCTTACTCCATCTTAAAGGTTATGATATCAATTCGTTTGCTACTGTACCACCCATCATCCCCAATTTCGATGTGCATATGGAGATCCTTCTCCTCTAGGCTACTAAAGAATTCTTTACATCATCTCATATGGAACGAGGCATCTGAATATAGATATCACACACTCCCGATTATAGTGGTGTCCATACATGCAATCAAGGTGAAGCCTAATTCGAATTGTGAGGCAAATGCTTCACCTCTTGCTCCTCTTTGAAGGATTCTTCTTATACTTCTTATGAGAACACTTTCTTGCATAGTGCCCAAATTCATGGCGGCAAAAACATTTTATCTTTCTCAATTCTTTCTCCTTGCCATTGTTCTTACTAGTCTTTGGTTTTCTTTGGGCCTTCTTTCCCTTGCCCTTATTTCCATTTCCAACCAAGGAAAAATTCTCTTCCCCTTCAGAATTGGATGTTATTCCATCTCTAGTATTCCTTTGAATTTCTTCCTACACCAAATCGGACTGAAGTCTCTCCCAATTTGGTAATTTTTCCCTTCCATTTATAGAGTGTCAATAGCTATGTCCGGATTTTAGATGCTTTTGAGCTTGTCCCTCAATGCCATTCCTATTGGTGTGTTAGGTTTCAAAGTAACTTTTCTTTCCCCTAATATTATTTTTTAACTTTGGGAGGTGGAGGATTTTGATGATGCCATATTATGTTCTTCTAAGCAATGTGAGTAGGCGTTTTAATTAGATGTTCTAGGTAAATAAATTTGTTCATATGTTGTTAGATATGATCCAAGTGGAAGGTCTATAAGGTATAAATAATTGTGGTTGGAGAAATATATTATTTTGCATCCATATTTTAGAGTGGAATATTCACAGGAATCAACTTTATGTGTCATTTTTACTACTTTTCCCACCTTGAAAATTTCCAAAGAAAAGCATTAATATCCATCTTGAGGCCTTAAATAACAACATTTTCTGGTCTCAACCTTATTATGGACCTTGATACCATAATTAACATACCTGTTGATAGTGAAAATATTTCTAACAATAGTTTGTGACTCTATCGTATGAGGTCCCAACTAAACCTCACAAAATTTGGTATGAGGGGACCATTCAAATTTTGTCTCAACTCCCATGCTTGGTTGTGTGTAAGTACTATGAGATGTGTGTGATCATTATAATGATGGGTGCACCTATGGGGCTAGTAGTTATAATGAATGCAAGAATGCAAGAATTCTAACATATTTAGAGGGGGAAATTGATGAGAAATTTTGAGATGATGAGTACAAAATTATATATATCCACATTTAAGGATTGTTTATTATAAACTTGGAAGGTACTGCACACTTATCTTATGAAAACAAGACATAGAATAGTCGTTGAAAAAACCAATAAGTACCCAATATATGAGGAAGCCAAACTAAAACCAAGTACAAGGGATGATTCTTCCCATGGATCAAATATGCAATTCTTCTTCTCCAACAAGTTCTTATTAAGTACCTTTTGAAATTGAAATCCATTTCCGATGGTTGTCAAATTCCTCAGCTATTAATTGAGGAGAACATTAAGAGTATATAGTCTATCCATTGGTTTGCATAGTTTATTCTTTGCCTCTTCAAATGTCACAATTTCCTACTCAAGTATAAAGAATATCTCATATGTCTTTTGTTTCTTATTATGTTGTTATGACTACTCTACCTATTCTCTCATTTGGACATCTTCAGCAACAAGTTGATGAACTAGTTGTTGCATTGAGTGCAATCAGTCCTCAATTTTGCATAGGCAAGTTAGTTTTAGTTTATCCATAACTAAACTTATGCAATTAGTCTAGATAACTTCCTTTTCTTTGTTTCTTCATAGCATGGTAATCTCTTTCCTCATTCTCTTCCACCTCATAGAAGTTTCTTTACAAAACACATGAAATAGTTGAATTGCCTAAATATGCAATACATATTTTGGATCATATGCTAGTTGAATCAGTTTAAGTTATTGTGTTGAGGTAAAATTCCCCTTCATTTTCATTGATTTATAATTTTGTATTTTCTTATCCGTTCTTATGGTATCTTTTTTGAGTGTGCATATTTCAAATCTGTTTTAATTTATAAGTTTAAAATCATAACAAGTCCATATCATCGTACAATAAAAAAAACATGGGAAGTATACTTTTTACTCAATTTGTATAGGATACAATGTATTGCCTCTGGGTAACAAATATCACATTGCGAAAAATATCATTTGTATGTAGAACTTTATACAGGGAAGAAACACTCTCCTTTGAAGGGTATCGGTTGTTGCATTAATTAAAATACATAATTTTTCAATATACTTAAAAGAAAATATGACCTCTCAAAAATGTTTCTTATATCTATAAAACATAGATTAAGTTCAAATAGAAAATGAAGTCGTAAATGAAGGAAAGTGGGTAGTAATTAGAAATGGAAACCTATTATTAGTGATAAAGACCATAATTATACTAATGATGTGTAATTTAGGAAATTATCAACCCATTTTTAGAAGTTTGATGGATTTACGTCACATAAAATTTGTTTGCTAAGTTTTCTCTTTATGGAGCAAACATTTTAAGTTTTGTGAAAACATGAAGTACATATTATGAGCTAGTGATATGGGCTTATATGTCATTGGGAAAGGTAGATGTAAATTGGAATGTCAACCTTTTTAAAATATAAGAAGACATGTTTCCTCTTGCTGATATAAAAACCAAAACCTAAAATTGGGCTAAGTTGGCCAATGATAGACTAAGAAATACAAACAAAGATTATGAAGGAATAGTATAAAAAGAGAATGGTAAGGGGCATTTTTAATTTTTAGATATGCTCCAACATCATTATTTGAGGGGAGAGTATTCAAAGGGCTTCCATGAGGATAAGATTTGAGAATATGATGATACACTTACATGATTATCGAATTTATCTATAATTTTATTTCGAGTTCTTCTGGCGTGGGTTGGGATGATCATAAAAATGGAAGGAAGGTGATCCAAGTTGACTCAACTCCCGGATTTAACCAAGATATTTTACTTCCAAGATGTAGTTAGAATTGCATTTTATAGGAGTATAAATGAACATATATGCATGTTTAAGTAAATGGAAACATATTGACAATCAACAAATCACAGACATGAGACATTGATAATGGAGTTCGTCCAGTGTGGACTACATCTCCGGGCCCGGTGTCAAGATGGTGTTGGCCACTTCATTAAATGCTGGAAATGGTGAAGATGTACATGGACTATGTTTTCTGTCATAAAAGGACATGTGCCCTCTACATGAGTGGCAAGTTCTCTCCACGAGATGTTTCGCTACAAGAACGATCACTCACAACACACCTCCTATCAGCATGACATAAACTTACACATCGTGACAAGTATCTTGGCATCATGGCATCAAAGGGATCTCAACCAAAAAAACCATAGTGACAATGAGTATCCCGCCATCATGGCAGCAAAGGGATATCAATCAACACATACATAACAATCCATGATGAATACATCTCACATGAAATAGACACAAAGATTCTGCATCATGCAATAAGCAGCAATAGAAAGAAAATAATACATCTCACAGCAAACGATCAAAGAAGTACATGAAAACAACACACCATATACCTCAACTCTGCTGCTGGCTGAAGAATAGAAATACTCAACTATTGGATCTGAATGAACCATCGAAATTGTGGAGTCACATGGCATAATATCATCTGTCCACACTTTGAAATCTAAAACCGTCACTCCAATCTGGAAAATGGCTGAAAAAAAGGCTCAGCTACAAAAATTGACTACACCACTGAATATGTGTCGTCGAGAGGTGTAAAATCGACTATCCATTTGTCGAATTCTGACACTGGCAAAATTTGGGCCTATAGGAATCTTTTAGAGTCCCTCACGATTCTCCAAAGATTCGCTCCTCTAGGTTCACTGCAGCTTTGTAACTCAAATTAGAAAACTAATCTCGACATTAGGATCCTTGTGAAATTCTAAGAATGAGTATAAAGATGGCTACATTCTGGATCTAGGAAATTTCAACCTTCAAGGAATTTGGAAGATTCCCTCAAGATTCTTGAAGATTCTCCTGTGCTGGGAATGTACAAATCTGCTACTCAAAAGGAAAATCTGACCTTACCATTGTGTTCCCTGCGAAAATATGAGAAAAATGCCTGTAAACTTGGTTACAAAGGAATTTTTAACTCTGAGGGAATCTTAAAGATTCCTCAAAGAATTTGCATGAGAATATTCCATGGAATATTCTAAAAATCTGCCTTGATTTTCATGCCCAAGGCGAACCCCTCTATGTTTCCACACCTGCGTTCTGTTTCTCTCCCATTCGGTGCTTCGTTCTACTTCGTTGCTCAAATTAATTGAATGTATATATCTTAGATGAGGTCAGAGCTATCAAAGTTGAGCCCAGTGGCCCAACGTGGTGGAGGCGTTTAGGATGGAAGAGGTTGCAGCTTCAAACCCCCGCCTTGCCAAAATAGCGAGTTATAGCTTTTTGTTTTAAATATGGTTTGGTGTGTTATAATCATTGTGTGATTTAATTTAAATGGAGCTGTGTTCTAACAATTTTTTATGGTTTGATATTAATGTTGCAGTGGTGGTTGGAGTGTCTGGTGGGGTCATGGCCGTCAGCTCTTTTTTAATATTAATTTTGTTATGTGGGTTTGGGTTGACAAGGGTCACAACTTCTCTTCCCATTTTAATTTTTATTTCTTTTTATATGTTGTTTGGGTCCGATGGAGGTGGAGGGGTCATGGTCTGCCACCTATATATATATATATATATATATATATATATATATATATATATATATATATATATATATATATATATATATATATATATATATATTGATTGTGTTTATAATAATAAACATTTTTTTATTTTGTCTAACATAATGGATACTAGAAAAATTAGGTATCCAACAAATTATCTAGATCCTCGGGATCCATATTCCACGTCCAAGACTTGGTCAATTTGTAGGACACTTAAACTTGGCCCACAGCCCAACTTTGACCAAAACTTTGACTGGATCTTTCTCCCTCATACGAGCTCTGATTTGAATGTTGTTCACACCATTGGAATTAGGGTGATGAGAACTTCGATCTGGTGTTGGTTTGGGATCAATATGACAACTTTGAATTTTGACCCTTTGTTGAGTCCTCTGGGACTTTTACATGTGTCTAGAGCCACCTGGATCAATCCTCCCCACTGAGGAGCTATTTTTCCTCCAAAAGCATGAAAATAATCTGCCACTTCTTTGAACCTTTTCTGCACTTACAAGTATATGTTAGTCACCCTTCCTTCTCCTTCACCTTTTTCCTTCGAAGCCATAAGCGATGAGCTGACACCTACAACCTCTGCAAACCTGTAGTAAAATTATGCAAATTACATGCTTAGCTTTCATGGCCAACTAATGACCCAAGCATCCCATAATTTCCACGACTTTATAACACCTATTAGGTGATCAAGTTTACATAAAAATGGAAACAATACCCCAGCTATGAAAACAAGGCCAAAATATTATTGTTGCTTCAACAAGTGATGGAAAACACATCATCACTGCAACAATTGATTTATGAAAATAAGGCCAAACACTATTGTTGCATTGACAAGTGATGGAAAGACAACATCACATTCACAATTTAAAATGCAACACAAAATAAAACCAGACATCATTGTTGCTTAACAGGTGATGGAAAACGCATCACCACTTTTACATCTTAAAATGCAACAAATGATTTACAAAAGCACGACCATGTCAAGCTAACATATCCAGAAGCCATTTTTCACTTATCGATGTGAATGGGTCATCCCCCTTGTGGTGGTTTTGCTTGTTGAACGAATTTTTCAACTGGTTCATGCACCGACGCTTTGTCTTTAAGGCGCTGCTCTGGATGGAGCCTCCAACATGTGGCCCTTTGTTAACTACTTCTGTTGCAATGACTGCAATAGGTCTTCTTCCTCTAGATCTTCTTTACCTTCTTCTTTGCCTGTTGTTGAGAGGGTCTTTCATGCTGATCCAGGTGGATGTTGGTGGCCACCCACCTATCCCATTTGGACCCCCACAACTATCTCTTTTAGTTTTTCAGTTTCCTTAATTGTAGCACAATTTACTATTTTTAGCAGTTTTTCGGGTCTTGAACTTCTGGAGCCACTGTGAGGCCCTAAATGACATTTTTTTGGGAAATATGGGAGTAGCATGGGTCGATGCTGCTCTTCCCAAAGTTCTAGTTCTTGGATAGATCTTTCTAACAAGATATTGTGCGCGTCAAATGGAGATCGTATGCCAAAGTTATGACCCCAGGAAGTTGATGTACCAATTTACCTAAACAGGGCCCACAGTTTGGTCTTTCATCTTCTAGGGTTAGGTTTTTGGATGTTTAGGATTTTCCATTGTTGCTCAACAATAAATAGGCCTTCGAGCCTCATTGTAACATAGTTTATAGGCATGTAGATGTTACATCTCTTCTCAAATATAAGCTACCATCGCCATAGCTGGCTGATTTCCATTTCCGTTTATAAGCATATTTCAGTATTTTACATTAATGAAATGATGTATTATTTCTACTACATCTCTATATTTATGGTTATATCTATAATTTGTTGCATTCCTATTTAAATTTGGATTAGTGGTATCAGAGCGGTTTTCTCTTTCTCTGTTTTTCTTTGCATGTCCCCAATGAGGTGGTGATTTAAGGAGATAGGGCTTGAACTGGTTGAACCTTTGCAAGACTAGCCTCGCAAACCTCGACGGCTTCCCATGGTGGATGAAAAGAAAGACGAGGGGGAAGGAGATCCTATCAAAATGTTGCTCGAAGAAACCCTCAAGCGACAAAGGAATGCGATGATGGACAGTGTTGCCTAGATCCTTTAGCGGCTACCCAAAAGGCGATGCATCGGCTTCCAACAACTACTTTGGAAAAGCCACACCCTTTAAGGTACAAGTTAATTTTGAAATCCCCATCTTTTAGGGTCAAATAGATGCAGATGTCATAGATAAATGGTTAAATATACTAGAAAGGTATTTTTCTGTTCATGATTTTTCCAGTCGGGAAAAGATTATTTTTTCTCTTCTAAAAGAAGCACCTCATGTCAAGGACCGGTGGGAAACCTACTGTGAGCAGAAGGATGAGATTACGGGCTCACTATTTTCAGCCACACCCAATTGGAATTCATTCCGGCATGCCATCAAGGGCTAGTACTACCATGTCAAAAACTATGAGGAAAAATACATAAAGTGGACCACGCTGTGGCAGGGAAGGGACCAAGATGTGTCAAAGTTGACCAACCTTTTTCATACCCTTCGCACAGAGTTGGGTATCAAGGACTCTAAGCTACATTTGGTACTCAAATACTATGACTGCCTACATAGATACATCGAAGAAGAGATGGAGTTACTAAACATTTCCTCGCTCGGCACGACGTATTGATACGCTGTCAAGATTGAGCAGAAGTTCAAACAAAAGAAGCAAGACTTTGGATCTACAAATTTGAAGCAAGGGAAAGGCCTTCCCAAATCACAAAACCAAGGACAAAGCCAAGACAGGGAAACCCAAGGCAACCCGTTGAAATCACAAGAAAAGAACAACACCATGAAGTCAAAGAAGGACACATGAAAGTGGTGTGAGTTCCACAAGAACCCCACTCACAACACAAGTGAGTGTCGGACCAAGCAATCGCCGGTGGCTGAGTTGAAGGCTTTAGAATCATATGCATGTTCCAACCCTGAGTCAGAACCTGACAAGGGGAATGGCAAAGGGAAGTAGATCATTGATGCAGAGCCTAGTACCACAGTTTCCACCGCTAAGATCCAAAAGAATGAGCCCGAAGATCCAGAGGAGGAGGAGCGTCTTTTCCACTCATAGATGTGGGTGAAGGGTTTGTCGTTCCACTTAATTATTGGCAGTGGGAGCCAAAAGAAACACATTTTAGCAGAGGTCGTGAAGTGGTTGGGCGTACCGACTACACCACACCCGCAGCCATACATTATCGAGTGGCTTCACTATGGACGAGATCTCCGAGTCCGCCAGTAGTGCCGCCTTCCCTATAGCATCAAACCCTTTAGAGATGATGTATTGTGTGATGTTCCACCTATGGATGTTTGTGATGTAATATTAGGCCAGCTATACTTGTGGAGGCGACATGCTGTGTATGAGACAAGGCCTCGCGCTGTCATTATTTCTTTGTGTAATTCATTATACAGGATACCAGAGGTAGCCCCACTTACCACCACCTCTTTGATTACTACTAAGGAAGGCAGCAAGCTCATCCCCCAAACAAGGAAATTCATTTTCTATCTAGTTCACTCCCAAAGTAAAGGGAAGATCGTCGCCACATCCATGACCCCCGTGAAGTGTTCCTCCATGCAGCAGCAGCAACAGAGGGATAAAATCATGGAGGAACATAGGAACAACTTCTCCTCACCCACAGGGGTACCACACAAGTTTTAGGTGGGCAACAAAGTCTGGTTGCGTCGGCAGAAAGAACGCCCTACTAGAACCCATCAAAAGCTCAGACCACTCCGACATGGTCCTTACACCATTACCAAGGCTGTGGGAAATAATGCTTTGGAGCACAACATACCCCATTCCTTTGATTGCACTGAGTATTCAATGTGGACTGCCCTCGGCCATGTTTCCTACCATTACTGGACACATCAGAGGTTGCAGAATAGCTCACCAGGGACCTAGCTCAGTAGAAGCTTCCTCATCTCAGGGAGAAACTTAACGCAATGGGGACCATTGCTTCCTAAGGGGGAGGGAATGATCTAGTTGGATGTTGGTGGCCACCCACCTATCCCATTTGGACCCCCACAACTATCTCTTTCAGTTTTTCAATTTCCTTAATTGTAGCACAATTTACTATTTTTACCAGTTTTTCGAGTCCTGAACTTCTGGAGCTGTTTTGAGGCCCTAAATGACTTTTTCTTGGAAAGATGGGAGCAACATGGGTCCATGGTCCTATGTTTATCTTCCCAAAGTTGTAGCTCTTGGATATATCTTTTTAACGAGATATTGTGCGCATTAAAAGGAGATCGTATGCCAAAGTTATGACCCTGGGAAGTTGATGTACCAATATACCTAAACGGGGCCCACAGTTTGGCGTTTCATCTTCTAGGGTTAGGTTTTTGGATGTTTATGGTTTTCCATTGTTTCTCAACAATAAATAGCCCTTCAAGCCTAATTGTAACATAGTTCAGAGGCATGTAGCAACCACATCCCTTCTCAGAGATAAGCTACCATTGTCGTAGCTGGTTCGTTTCTAGTCCTATTTGTAAGCATACTTCAGTATTTTAAATTAATGAAATGAAGCATTATTTCTACTGCATCTCTATATTTATGGTCATATTCGTAATTTGTTGCATTCCTGTTTAAATCTGAATCACACGCCTCATCCTTTCTCGTGCTTCTGTTCTCTTCCAGCACTAAACAAATGTATGGTTATGTAAAACACAAAAAGCACATGTTTTTTGATGCCATGTTGTAAGTTCATCATTAACAACATGATTGTAATATAAACAAACATCCAAATTTTGAGACTTGTTATACCTTTCCTTGTTGTCTCTGGTGTAATTATGGCGATGAGAGCTTGCCTCAGCTCTTTCCCTGCAATGGCCACTCCCATGGGATGATGGTGACATGTTCCCATCATTCTCTTTCCTCGACAATTTCAACGATGTCTTAGAAGCACCTGACGCCCTTGAGCATTCTCCTTCAGTGTATCCCAAGCCTGCAAATCGAGGTCTTTGCACAACCTCCAATGGCTGAGTAATGCCTTGGCTATCAGCAGAAAGTTCTTCTTCTTCCTTGTACCTCATCCTAGTAAGGAGCCTCATGTTTGTCCTTGTAAATGCTATCTCCACATTTCCAATAGAAATCATACTATGTGAAGATGAAACTGAAGATAAATCAACATCTTTTACCTCCACTGTCAATTTAGAAAGAACTGATGAGGGTTTCTCATCATCTATTGGTGGTGGTTCACTGGCTGTCTTGGCGCATTCCACAACTTCCTTCTTGAGATACCCAAGTACTGTTCGACAGGGTAATTCTTCTACTTTGATGGGATTGACAATTCCTAGGCCATTAATTCCCTAGCCTTTTCCTTCATACCCCATTCTCTTCAACAATTTGGAGCCAATTCCTATGGTATGATTTTCAAAAATAGTGAGATCATCATCAAGATACATACATGAAGATGGAGAATTACTTTTTACCTCATATGGTTCACGCTGCAGATTTTCCAATACCTTGTCCTTAGCTTGGAGTTGTCGTAGAAAACTTTGATCCTCCTCTTTCTCTTCCTGTAGAATCATCTTCAATTCAATGTTATCTGCTTGAACACTTTGGTTATTGTGCTTCAGTTCTTCCAGGGCCTCTTCCATGGCTCGTAACTAAAGCTGCAATCACCGCCTTTCCTTTAACTCTTTTTGTAGAGCTTCATACATTATTTTTATATTTTTGGAAACTCTGAGCATGGTCTCATACATTGCTTTGTCATCCTCCATCGCTGCATGATCCATTGTTCACACTCGCAATTCACATCCATGCGAAGACTACTCTGATACCAGACATGATCCGAGTTGACTCAACTCCCAGATTTAACCAAGATCTTTTGCATCTATGATGTGGTTAGAATTTCATTTTATAAGAGAATAAATGAACATATATGCATGTTTAAGAAAATGGAAACATAATGAAAATCAGAAAATCATAGACATGAGACATTGATAATGGAGTTCGTCCAGTGTGGACTACGTCTCTAGGCCCAACATCAAGATGGTGTTGGTCGCTTCATTCAGTGCTGGAAATGGTGAAAATGTACATGGACTTTGTTTTCTGTCATTCAAGGAAATGGGCCCTCTACATGAGTGGCAAAGTCTCTCCACGAGACGTTTCGCTACAGGAATGATCACTCACAACAGACGTCCTATCAGCATGACATAAACTTACACATGGTGACAATGAGTATCTCGCCATCATGGCATCAAAGGGATCTCAACCAAAACAGCCATGGTGACAACGAGTATCCTGACATCATGGAAACAAAGTGATCTCAATCAACACATACATAACAATCCATGATGAATACATCTCACATTAAATAAACACAAAGATTCTGCATCATGCATGAAGAAGGACTAGAAACAACATAATACATCTCACAGCGAATAATTAAAGAAGTACATGACAAAAACACTCCATATAGCTCAACTCTGCTGCTGGTTGAAGAATATAATACTCACCTGTTGGATATGAATGCACCATTGAAATCCTGGAGTCGCATGGCATAAGATCGATTGTCCACTTTAATCGGAAAATGGCTGAAACATAGAAGGCTCAACTACAATACTGACTACGCCACTGAATTTGTGTCGTTGAGAGGTGTAAAATCAACTATCCATTTGTCAAATTCTGACACTAGAAAAATTTGGGCCTACAACAATCTTTTAGAGTCCCTCACAATTCTCCAAAGACTCCCTCCTCTGGGTTGACTGGAGATCTGCAACTCAAATCAGAAAACTAATCTCACCATTTAGATCCTTGCAAAATTCTGAGACGAATGAGTAGAAAGTTGGTTGCATTCTAGATCTGGGAAATTTCAACCTCCAAGGAATTTAGAAGATTCCCTCAAGATTCTCAAAGATTGTCCTAAACTGGGAATCTGCAAATTTGTTGCTTAAAAGGCGAATACAACCTTTCCATTGCCCTCCCTGCGAAAATCTAAGAAAAATGATTGTAATCTTGGTTACATTTTAACAAAAGAATTTTTACCTCCTCAAAAATTCTGCATCAGAATATTCCCTGGAATATTTTGAGAATATGCCTTGATTTATGTGCCCACGGAAGACCCCTCTGCACTGCCACACCTTTGTTTCGTCTCTCTCCCATTCGGTGATCCATTCTTCTCCGCTACTCAAATCAATTGAAGGTATATATATCAGATGAGGGCGGAGATCAAAGTTGAGCCCCATGTCCCAACAGTGGCAGAGGCGTTTAGGAGGGCAGAGGTTGTGGTTTCAAACCCCCGCCTCTCCAAAATAGCATGTCATAGTTTTGTGTTTAAATATGGTTTGGTGTTTTATAACCGTTGTGTAATTTAATTTAAATAGAGGTGTGTTATAACAAATGCTTATGGTTTGATATTAATGTTGCAGTGGTGGTTAGAGGGTTTGGTGGTGTCATGGTCACCGACTCTTTTTTAATATTAATTTTGTTATGTGGGTTGGGTTCGGCGAGGGTCACAGCCTGTCGACCCATTTTAAGTTTGATTTGTTTTTATATGTTGTTTGGGTCCAATGGAGGTGGCGATATATATATATATATATATAATAATAATAATATTAAACATGACAGATTAAGTATCCAACCAATTCTCCCGCTCCTCAAGAGTGAGATTCCATGTCCGCGACTCAGTCAATTTGTATGACACTTAAAACTGGGCCCAGAGCCCAACTTTGACCAAAACTTTGACTCGCTCTTTCTCCCGCATACGAGCTTGGATTTGAGTGTCATTTGAACCATTGGAATCATGGTGACTAGCACTTCGATCTAGTGTTGGTTTGGGAACAATATGACAACTTTGAATTTTGACCGTTTGCTAAGTCCTCTGGGACTTTTGCATGTGTCTAGAGCCACGCGGATCAGAAGGAGAAATGCTACTCATATGAGTATGATTTCATGTATCAAAATAGAAGACAATCTTCTAGTTTAGGTGCATCCTAGTATTCTTTTGATCTATTTATAACAAGTTGAGAATATGCCACCCCATAAGTTTGGTCTAGCCTTGGGTCTAGGAAATCAGTAGTACATCTTCCAAGGCTTTCAATTTTAATACGTTATTGTTGTTATATCCCACAAAACATATATAAATGGAGATATGGGGTTCCAAATTATCCATGAATATATTCCCATATCCCACCTTGCATGGGTTACCTTTTCAAGTGTCGTAAAAAATTGAGCTCTAGAAAATTAAGGGGAGGAGGGATCCAAGAGGAGGGATTGGAAATTGTCGCAGAGAAGAGAAGAGGGAAATATTAATTCCTAGAATAGATAACTAACTATGAAGTAGCAAGACCTCCTCACATAAGGCATGCTATTCTTTATCTATTGAGGTTTGAATGACAATTGATTCCTTTACATCGTTTTGAACTATGATCCAATGAAAGTTATGAAGGAGGGAGGGATTCTTGAATATGTGATAATTCCTCTCTTTCCAAATATTTGAAAGAGGACACTTAGAAGGGTATTTCAAATAAGGTTCAAGTTAGGATTGTTAAAATGATGAGCCCTCTAATTGTTAACAATCAAAGGGAGACTAGATAGATCACAATTTTATCTCTTCATGATAGCTTGTAGATTTCTCAATAGATGATTGCGATAGGAAGAAATCTTACAAAAATGCTCCACATTTCAGCTTTATGAAGGCAAAAAGAATAACAAGAGATGTCATTTATGAATTTCATTCCAAGTTAAATTTTTCCATTTAACTAGGGGCCATAGGAAGATGGAAATTTTCATCCATAGATTTATCTGATAGATGCTATTCAAAATGGAATATTTTAGAAATTCTTTGAATCAAAGTTCCAAGATATAGGCCTCACGGGTGGAAGGGAATCCACCTCATTGGTAACCTCATTCTAGTTATCTACTAAGTTGGATATCAGGATGACTATTTACTATAGCTTCAATCGAAAGTTTGACCAAGCCTCTAAAACCATGACTTTATTCCATCCTTCACAACCATATATGCAAAGGCAACAACTACAACTCGAACTTCCGTCATTGGATATTAATGAAAAGGTTTTCATTGAATTGTTCTAGTAGTTCTAAGGTCAATGTTTAGAAAATTTATAATTGTAGAAATAGTTGCACCTCTACCATCTGTACTTTTTCTAATAAAAAAATAGGTCCCTTCTTGACACCCATCATTGTGAGTGCCATTCCATTCTTCCTGAATGTAGTGACATTGAATTAAGTAGTACTTCTGAATCCCTTTTTTGGGCTAAAATTATATCATCAAACAGTGAAAAAGATGCTTGTATTCTTTGAAGAGGCCTTCATTACATTGAAAAACAATAATAAAAAACATAGCACCAAAAATGTCAAAAGTTTGGTCTCGTAGAACATGACCCTAGACATTTAGAGACAATGAAATGTAGTTATAACATGTAAAAAAATTGATCAATTCAATTCTAGTACCTGTAATTCAATTCTAGTACTTGTAATTTTTTAGATAACACTTGTTGCAAAATAGGTTTGGTTCAATGCAAAAAGTATGCAAAGAAACAAGAGGTCCATGAAGTTGCTTTCCTTCCCATGATCTTCAAGTCGACCTAACTAAATTTGTGACCCAACCAACTAGGAACAACCTTTGTGACATCCTAGCCCTAGGGAACCTCCACAAATTCCCTAACCCTCTGTGTCGAAGCCCTAATTGCCACCCATAATGTTTTCAAACCGTGTGCTCAAATCGTCAAGTACCTATCACCTCTCTTAGCCTCCTTAGAGAATGCTTAGTCCAAATTCTTTCAACTTTATTCCTCTCCTCTCTCCCTAAAACTTCAACAAACCCAAGTATCACAAAATGACCTAAATTCCTTCTCGCCATTCTCTCCTTTCAATAATTATTCCCTCTCATTCCCTAAAATATTTATTACCCATTAATGTTTCACCTACCCATTCTTTAAGTCCCATAACTGACATTCTCTCTCCTCCCCCCCACCCACCAAATTATAATAATTAATACATGATAACTAATCAAACAATTTTAGTTATTTAATCAAAGTGAAAGAGTCACGAGAGGGCCAAAATTAATTTAATATTAAATTATTCATAAATTTATGCTTTAAATCATAATCAAGATTAATCAATCTTACCACTAATCATAAGCTTAATCATTAATCAATCATCTAGCATAATAGACTAGAGAATACTAGTGTATCCATGTGAGTTATCGGTGTGTAGATAACATACACATACCTTGTATGTATAGTATTAATACCAACAAGAAATTACCAATTTTAGTAGGTAGGATAATAAATAATCATAACATAAAATGGTTGGGGAGTGGATGTTACAAATGGCTCCATTATATTTTATCATATATATCTTATATATAATTAATATTTGGCTATTACTTAGTAAATGAACTATTGTTCATTTCATTTTTCAAATATTTTTCCCTCACTAACCGATGTATTAAAAGTGCTAAGGGAGGCTAGTGGTACATTGTCAATCCACATAGATTTACCCCCTTTCTTGGTCTTCAAATGGAGCACAATAGTAACCGAATGTTAAAATACCAACTAGTAACCATAAGGGAATTATTAAGATTTTGTATCGAGAGCTCTATGCACTCTTTTGCAAGACAATTTACCAATTGAACTAATCCTTATTGCTACTAGCTCTTAACTAAACCTTTGACACTTTATTATTAAAAATATTGAAATAAAAAACATGTATAATTAGCTGTTGATATATTCCAATTTATCAAATAATTTAACAATCGTAATATCAATTAGTTAATAAGGGAAAATTTATTAATGGCACGAGGACAAATATTATTGAAGTAGCTTATTTCTATGGTGTGCATGGAAATTGTTTTATACCTCAAAGCATTTTGTTTTTCCATTTAGTCCAATAGGTTCCTTTCTTGAGAAACATATCAAGAAATAACATTTATTAATGACTTCTAAATATATAAATCTCCATAGTGGAATGATAATTGTTCATATTGGATTGTAGTCCACTAGTACTACCTATTAGGATCAGTAAAGGAACTTCAATAGATTTAATATATCAATTCAAATTACACAAGTAACACCATATGAAGAGAACAAATTCAATTGAGGTTGTTTATTATCATATTTGCATTGAAATTATACATTTATTTTTTGGTTAAGTCGCGCTAGTTCAGAGAAAGAAATCTACTTTCACTACGAAAAAGGGTCAAACAAGGAGTTATTTTTTTTGCAAGGAAATTCAAAATACATCATCACATTAGTTTATTGGGTGGCATTTATTAATATGAGTATGCAATTGAGGAATGGAAATGGCATCCAAACGAGAGACCATGAAATTAACAAACCTTGGACTTGGTGTGATATCTCTGCCTTATACCCTCATTTTCTTAGGAGTTTATCCTATGATATGGTGAAACATGTATCCCGACATAGACTAAATTAAGTTAACACCCAATTTTGCACTATTTTAGACATTGTATCTTGTACCAAATGGAAGTAGTCCATAGTTATGGCCCTCCATATCAACATTTTCTTCAATAAATATGTTAGGCCTGAAGGTAAATCGACTCTTCCATATAGATAGGTCTTTAAAAATGACCTGCATATTTAATTGTATATGAGATCCTTTACATATATTATAGAAACCAATCATCAATACTTTATATTTTTCTATGGAAAATTACTAGAGGAGTGGGTGGACATGCAAAGGGCATTTTTTGTGATATATTACAAGAACTATACATGATGAAAATCAATGTCACTCATCGCTTTATTTAGTTTGTCTTTTGCTAAAAATATAAACATACCATTCCATAGGTGAAGATATTATTAAGATCCCTTAGAGGAACCATTAAAGAAGATAATTCCAAATAATAAGCACAACACCCTTTGTCAAAAGTATCTTCATCCCAACATGATCTCTCACACTACTATGTGATATTCCATATATTTTCTTTATTGATGCTTATGGATCTTATGTCACCCCAAACTTAATACATCCTCCTAATAATATTTTCACTCCCTATATAGAAATATTAATAGTAAATATGCATTAACCTTTACCATAATATTAATGGATATAACCCCCGATCGGGGTGGAAGAGGTGGTGATGTGTTGCAACATAATGGAGGCAGGAAGGTGGCAATGCAAGCCACCACGAAATAGAATAATTAGATAGGACGATGTGACGATTTGCAGGTTCGACAGAAGCCTAAGGAATAGAGGTGACAGAGTAAGGAAGGAGGAAGGTGGCAAGAATGGCGGTGATAAAATGATGAAGGAAGGTGGTAAGGCCGGCGAAGATCAAACGATGGGGTGTCAAGTAGCTGGAACAAGAGTAATAAGGGTAGGAGAGGGTGATCCTAAGGACTGCATGCACCAAAGAAAGGAGAAGCAGGGATTTAAAGGCTGGGTGGGATGATCTGCAACCTACCTTGGGAGCAGGAACGTATACATGAACCAATCCACTGCCTACTCTTAGATTACAGGCAGGAGTATAGAAACGGAAAGAGGTTTAACAATTGGATTTCAGAGATCTGTGGTTTGAGTTTTTTGAATTTTTGACCGGAGAACCCACAGTACTGGAATTTTTACACCAACGTTTCGAATCCCAAATGGGATCCATCATCAGGGTAAGAGAAAGAGGATCGAATATGATAAAAAGAAGAGCCAGAAGGAAGAAATAAATACTAATGAGGGAATGGCTGTCCCGACAATTTTTGAGGAACTGAGCTCTTCTTTTTATCCTTTTCTAATACTTTCTAGTGTAAGGATTTCCCTCCAAGTATCCCCTCCGTACAGGGATAAGATATTGGATTTCAGAGATCTGTGGTTTGAGGTTTTTGAATTTTTGACCGGAGAACCCACAGTAATGGAATTTTTACACCAACGTTTCGAATCCCAAATGGGATCCATCATCAGGGCAAGAGAAAGATGATCGAATATGATAAAAAGAAGAGCCAGAAGGAAGAAATAAATACTAATGAGGGATCGATGTCCCGACAATATTTGAGGAACTGAAGATCTGAGGCTCTTCTTTTTATCCTTACTCTAACACTTTCTAGTGTAAGGATTTCACTCCAAGTATCCCCTCCGTACCGGGATAAGATATTGGATTTCAGAGATCTGTGGTTTGAGTTTTTTGAATTTTTGACCGGAGAACCCACAGTACTGGAATTTTTACACCAACGTTTCGAATCCCAAATGGGATCCATCATCAGGGTAAGAGAAAGAGGATCGAATATGATAAAAAGAAGAGCCAGAAGGAAGAAATAAATACTAATGAGGGAATGGCTGTCCCGACAATTTTTGAGGAACTGAGGCTCTTCTTTTTATCCTTATTCTAATACTTTCTAGTGTAAGGATTTCCCTCCAAGTATCCCCTCCGTACAGGGATAGATATTGGATTTCAGAGATTTGTGGTTTGAGTTTTTTGAATTTTTGACCGGAGAACACAGTACTGGAATTTTTATACCAACGTTTCGAATCCCAAATGGGATCCATCATCAGGGTAAGAGAAAGAGGATCGAATATGATAAAAAGAAGAGCCAGAAGGAAGAAATAAATACTAATGAGGGAATGGCTGTCCCGACAATTTTTGAGGAACTGAGGCTCTTCTTTTTATCCTTATTCTAATACTTTCTAGTGTAAGGATTTCCCTCCAAGTATCCCCTCCGTACAGGGATAAGATATTGGATTTCAGAGATCTGTGGTTTGAGTTTTTTGAATTTTTGACCAGAGAACCCACAGTACTGGAATTTTTACACCAACGTTTCGAATCCCAAATGGGATCCATCATCAGGGTAAGAGAAAGAGGATCGAATATGATAAAAAGAAGAGCCAGAAGGAAGAAATAAATACTAATGAGGGAATGGCTGTCCCGACAATTTTTGAGGAACTGAGGCTCTTCTTTTTATCCTTATTCTAATACTTTCTAGTGTAAGGATTTCCCTCCAAGTATCCCCTCCGTACAGGGATAAGATATTGGATTTCAGAGATCTGTGGTTTGAGTTTTTTGAATTTTTGACCGGAGAACCCACAGTACTGGAATTTTTACACCAACGTTTCGAATCCCAAATGGGATCCATCATCAGGGTAAGAGAAAGAGGATCGAATATGATAAAAAGAAGAGCCATAAGGAAGAAATAAATACTAATGAGGGAATGGCTGTCCGACATTTTTGAGGAACTGAGGCTCTTCTTTTTATCCTTATTCTAATACTTTCTAGTGTAAGGATTTCCCTCCAAGTATCCCCTCCGTACAGGGATAAGATATTGGATTTCAGAGATCTGTGGTTTGAGTTTTTTGAATTTTTGACCGGAGAACCCACAATACTGGAATTTTTACACCAACGTTTCGAATCCAAATGGGATCCATCATCAGGGTAAGAGAAAGAGGATCGAATATGATAAAAGAAGAGCCAGAAGGGAGAGCCATTCCCTCATTAGTATTTATTTCTTCATTCTGGCTCTTCTTTTTATCATATTCGATCCTCTTTCTCTTACCCTGATGATGGATCCCATTTGGGATTCGAAACGTTGGTGTAAAAATCCAGTACTGTGGGTTCTCCAGTCAAAAAATTCAAAAACTCAAACCACAGATCTCTGAAATCCAATATCTTATCCCTGTACGGAGGGGATACTTGGAGGGAAATCCTTACACTAGAAAGTATTAGAATAAGGATAAAAAGAAGAGCCTCAGTTCCTCAAAAATTGTCGGGACAGCCATTCCCTCATTAGTATTTATTTCTTCCTTCTGGCTCTTCTTTTTATCATATTCGATCCTCTTTCTCTTACCCTGATGATGGATCCCATTTGGGATACGAAACGTTGGTGTAAAAATTCCAGTACTGTGGTTCTCGGTCAAAAATTCAAAAAACTCAAACCACAGATCTCTGAAATCCAATATCTTATCCCTGTACGGAGGGGATACTTGGAGGGAAATCCTACACTAGAAAGTATTAGAATAAGGATAAAAAGAAGAGCCTCAGTTCCTCAAAAATTGTCGGGACAGCCATTCCCTCATTAGTATTTATTTCTTCCTTCTGGCTCTTCTTTTTATCATATTCGATCCTCTTTCTCTTACCCTGATGATGGATCCCATTTGGGATTCGAAACATTGGTGTAAAAATTCCAGTACTGTGGGTTCTCCGGTCAAAAATTCAAAAAACTCAAACCACAGATCTCTGAAATCCAATATCTTATCCCTGTACGGAGGGATACTTGGAGGGAAATCCTTACACTAGAAAGTATTAGAATAAGGATAAAAAGAAGAGCCTCAGTTCCTCAAAAATTGTCGGGACAGCCATTCCCTCATTAGTATTTATTTCTTCCTTCTGGCTCTTCTTTTTATCATATTCGATCCTCTTTCTCTTACCCTGATGATGGATCCCATTTGGGATTCGAAACGTTGGTGTAAAAATTCCAGTACTGTGGGTTCTTCGGTCAAAAATTCAAAAACTCAAACCACAGATCTCTGAAATCCAATATCTTATCCCTGTACGGAGGGGATACTTGGAGGGAAATCCTTACACTAGAAAGTATTAGAATAAGGATAAAAAGAGAGCCTCAGTTCCTCAAAAATTGTCGGGACAGCCATTACCTCATTAGTATTTATTTCTTCCTTCTGGCTCTTCTTTTTATCATATTCGATCCTCTTTCTCTTACCCTGATGATGGATCCCATTTGGGATTCGAAACGTTGGTGTAAAATTCCAGTACTGTGGGTTCTCCGGTCAAAAATTCAAAAAAACTCAAACCACAGATCTCTGAAATCCAATATCTTATCCCTGTACGGAGGGGATACTTGGAGGGAAATCCTTACACTAGAAAGTATTAGAATAAGGATAAAAAGAAGAGCCTCAGTTCCTCAAAAATTATCGGGACAGCCATTCCCTCATTAGTATTTATTTCTTCCTTCTAGCTCTTCTTTTTATCATATTCGATCCTCTTTCTCTTACCATGATGATGGATCCCATTTGGGATTCGAAACGTTGGTGTAAAAAATTCCAGTACTGTGGTTCTCCGGTCAAAAATTCAAAAAATTCAAACCACAGATCTCTGAAATCCAATATCTTATCCCTGTACGGAGGGGATACTTGGAGGGAAATCCTTACACTAGAAGTATTAGAATAAGGATAAAAAGAAGAGCCTCAGTTCCTCAAAAATTTTCGGGACAGCCATTCCCTCATTAGTATTTATTTCTTCCTTCTGGCTCTTCTTTTTATCATATTCGATCCTCTTTCTCTTACCCTGATGATGGATCCCATTTGGATTCGAAACGTTGGTGTAAAAATTCCAGTACTGTGGGTTCTCCGGTCAAAAATTCAAAAACTCAAACCACAGATCTCTGAAATCCAATATCTTATCCCTGTACGGAGGGGATACTTGGAGGGAAATCCTTACACTAGAAAGTATTAGAATAAGGATAAAAAGAAGAGCCTCAGTTCTCAAAAATTGTCGGGACAGCCATTCCCTCATTAGTATTTATTTCTTCCTTCTGGCTCTTCTTTTTATCATATTCGATCCTCTTTCTCTTACCCTGATGATGGATCCCATTTGGGATTCGAAACGTTGGTGTAAAAATTCCAGACTGTGGGTTCTCCGGTCAAAAGTTCAAAAAACTCAAACCACAGATCTCTGAAATCCAATATCTTATCCCTGTACGGAGGGGATACTTGGAGGGAAATCCTTACACTAGAAAGTATTAGAATAAGGATAAAAAGAAGAGCCTCAGTTCCTCAAAAATTGTCGGGATAGCCATTCCCTCATTAGTATTTATTTCTTCCTTCTGGCTCTTCTTTTTATCATATTCGATCCTCTTTCTCTTACCCTGATGATGGATCCCATTTGGGATTCGAAACGTTGGTGTAAAAATTCCAGGTTTAACAATTGCAGAAGACGTTCGAAAGGAGAAGAACTGGGAGCCCACCCATTTCAATATTAGTCAGAAGACAGAGTGTGAGAGCATAGGGAAGGCAGAGGTCGACACGAGCAAGGGAGGAAGCTGGACAGGTCAGGATAGAACCATGCAAGGAATGCAGGTGGACATAGATCAGGGCCAGGCGGAAATAGAAGAATAGATGTTTATGAAGGAAGAGAAGACCTCATATACTTTGCACCAAATTCACTCAAGGAAAGGAGTAGGAAAAGTCAGAAACCTCGGGAGAGACTAGCAAGAGGAGAAATCAAACTGGGAAAAGAAAACTCGAGGGCCTGGAGGTGAGGAATTTACAGGGAATATATCCTTTGAAGTTGGAGAGGGAAGTAGGACAGCAGCCCGGAACAAACCCACGTGCCCAGGTCGAGGTAGAGGACACAGGGGCAGAGGTAGAGGTCATGGATCTGACAGACAGGAATAGAGACAAGCATCTCCAGTTGGCCAGAGACGTGGCCGGAAAACTATGAAGCATATGGTTGAAGAAGTCGAAAAAGCTTACAATGAAGGCACCAACGCTGATATCCGCAGGAGTATCCAAGAACTAGAGGCCAATGCACTGCAGGAGAACTCAGAACCAGAGATGGAGGACTGGGGTAACTTGATTCCAGACCTGGGTAACACCAGGGGACACCTGTATCTTTACAAGCAAGCCCTTCATGTATACTAGGTATTAAAGAGATTACTGGTGAAAGCTATGGAAATGGTAGAGATGGCTCAGGGCATCCCAAACTTAAGGAGAGAAATGAATAGCCTCCAGATCACTTTACTCATGCAGGACAAAAAATTAGATGAGATTCAACAGCAACTAAAGAAGATAGTTCCAGTAGCAAAAGATGAAGACATCTCTCCTGAACATGTGGTAGAGCAATCCTTCAGTTAGTGCTCATGGTTTCTTTGCTAGATAGTTAAGAAGTAGCTCTCCTTTTTGTTTATAGTCTCTAATGTTGATAAGAAATCGGATAAGCATTTTTGGAAGTATAGTTCACATGGCATGGATAGATAGACTTATTCTTTTTTGCTATTGGTCAGCTTATAAAGACTTAAGGTGGCCAACCGACTCGGTTTCCCTCAGGGGTGGGTTGAGGCCACCAATAGCTTGTACTTATTTTAACCTGTCTCAATAGAAAATTAAAGGTCCTACTTTAGCTTACAAAAAAAAAAATATTAATGGATATAAAAAAATGCAACCAGAAAAATTCTAATTATTCTAAATGAGAACCAATTGTAACTCTAACACCCTTCATATATTTTGCATGTTCAAAATTTGTTTTGTTTCAAACTCTTTTTCAATTCATCTAAATGTATTTTCCTATATTTATTCAATAATTTGTGCGTAGTATCTTAATATTAAATATTCATTAACATTTTCCATAATAGTAATGGATATAAAAAATGCAACAAGAAAATATCTAATTCTTCTAAATGAAAACCAATTGTAACTCTAACACCCTTCCTATATTTTGCACGATCAAAAGTTGTTTTGTTTCAAACTCTTTTTCAAGTCGTCTAAATGTATTTTCTTATAGTTGTTCATTAATTTTTGTGTATTATCTTAATATTAAATATTCATTAACCTTTTCTATAATAATAATGGATATAAAAAGTGCAACTGGAAAAAATCTAATTCTTATAAATGAAAACCAATTGTAACTCTAAAACCCTTTATATATTTTGCATGATCAAAAATTGTTTTGTTTCAAACTCTTTTTCAAAATCGTCTAAATTTATTTTCCTATAGTTGTTCAATAATTTTTACATAATCTAAGTCCTCTAAATGAGAACCAATTGTAACTCTAACCCCCTTTATATAAATGAGAACCAATTGTAACTCTAACCCCCTTTATATATTTTTCACAATAAAAAAATGTTTTGTTTCAAACTCTTTTTCAAATCATCTAAATGTCTTTTCCTATAGTAAAACTATAATTTTTGCAATACACACAAGTTTCCCATACCCCTTTGGATTTCCTATTCTTTCTACTCGTGTAATTGATTCAGTAGAGGGGAGACTGTAACGAAAGGGTGGATTTCCTATTCTTGCTACTCGCTCAATTGATTCAACAGAGGGGAGCCCATAATTAAAGGGAAAAATGGAGAGCAGCGTGGAGATTTCCAGAAGCCGTGGTAACTATTGTCCCTCCTTATCTTGAAACTGTTAGCGAGACCACATGATTTTCTCTTAGCATCCCTGGTGTGTAGATCTTGGAACGAAGTGCTCACGCAAAAATAACAAAATCTCAGGTCCCGTGCACTCCTCCTTTATCTCATCTTTCCTCTTCAAACATGCAATCAGGCACTTAAATATTTTTAAATGTATGGATCAATTGCATGACTAAGATGTCCAGTTGGCCCCCGAATCCCTTAAAAAACTAGTTTGGGAACCATAACCAACCGCATGAATCTATTTCAAATCTAGGGTTTGTAGGGTTTGTGAATAAATGTACTTTGTTGGAGGTTGTTTCCGCTTCTGTAACCAATTTTCAGGATTTATGTATTAAGGCCTTGGTGGTGTTGAAGTAGTAATGAGCGGATCAACTTGAATAAGGCCCCTGCATAGGCAGTTAATTGGTATTATATATGATATTATGCAAGCTGAGCAGCAAAACCCGCAGTAAAATCGTGGCTTCCAACCCCCCAGGTAAGAATATTCCCACCCAAGGCTTTGTATCAATATAGATTGAGATTGAGTTAGAGTATATAGGGTCAAGGTATATTTTGAGGGTAGTGGTTCTGCTGTGGTCTAGGCTCAAGAGTGTAGAATTTTTGTAGTTCCATCCAATTATAGATAAAGTTATGGAAATTCCAACTTCTTTGTGCATGCCCCAACCGAGAACTTGAGGCCATTGAGAAATCAATATCATCTGGTGCTTATTAAGGGCATGTCAAGCCTTATTATAAGGTACTATCTATAGTTATTGCATTAGAGCTGCACGAACTATAAGCCTTGGAGAGTTTTTTATTTAGTATGTAGCTCTAGCTCTAGTCATAGAGATATATACATTTATAGAATGATTGCATTACTAGGGTTTGTAAAATTGTAACCCTATTTCTAGTGGGAAAATTCTCAAATTTTCGTACTTGTTATCCTTCTTAGACCCTTACTACACTCTGTAGTCTTGTACGCACTCCTCCAGCTCCCTCATCCAACATCCTCAATCTACACTCTAACATACTGGTAGTAGTTACCACTAGAATGCCCCCCACCAATGAAAAACACTCTTATGGTAATGTGGTAATCTTGCAATGGTGTTTTGGAACAAAACTATAAAACACCATTCACTTCATAATTTTTTTTTCCATTGACGATGGGGGGTGAGTTTGAGAGGATTATTATTCCAGTAATGTTGATTTTCCCGTAGTGCAGAGATTGTTGTGGATTGGAATGAGCTGCATTGGCTGTCAAGTTCCATCTGTACAACAATAGCCATTCAAATTTTTAGAACTTGATTATATAGGATAGATGCAAACTCCTAGATATTTTAAAATTAAACTTTTTTTAGCTCAGATTCTTTGGGGATGCATCCTTCTTGAACCTAACCTAAACAGTACACGCGAGAACATGCTTCAGGAAACTTGAACTTGGGTAGATGAGATGGAAGGCCACAATCTGAACTACTCAAATTGAAAAACCATTAAGCATTCTTCAAAATTTATTTTTAATATCTATGCCCAATTTCCATGATGATCTTTTATCTATATTTTTTGGTAATCGTAAAACAATAGAAATCATACAGATATACATTCATCTATATATCTATCTGTAAAATATATATGATTATCTCACACATACATTATGCTAAAACCAAAGTAAGTATGGAAAAAACCAAACTTGATGGTTCTAGCTTGGTTCACAGGGGAATAAATCTCGGTTGTTCGACCCCTGGAATTGGTCCATAAGCCTGTTTCTGGGAATCGCTGTAGTGAAAAATGGCAGTATTAAAAATAACATGACTTTTGAAACGGGTAGATGCAACAATGTAATAGTCTTGAGGTGGCTGATTAGCAGTGACTAGAACAAAGTAATTATGTATAAATAAACATTCATTACTCATTCTTAACATCACGTGATCTTCTTTATCTCTCCAATGCAAGTGATTACACCTTATGGCACCATATCGAGTGTTTTCTCTCTTATTTATGGGTTGCATTTTCTATTTTATTCACAGCCAAAAAGCAGTGCACACACTAGCAGTAGGGAAGTTAGCCCAGAACAAGCTACCAACATATTAACAAAATACAGTGATGGCTAGCAGATTAACAAAAGAGGAAACCATATATGAAATACGGCTACCTGGAAAAACAAAAAAAATAACATAGAAATACTCAAACGTTATATCATCATCTAAGCAATATATGAGTCACACTCATAAAGTGTGATGTTCAAATGGAGTTGGAAATAAGCCTCTCCCTCGAATGTATCAGTGAAAATGGCAGTGATCCCTCTTTCCATGAAAAATTCACTGGTGCCTCCCACCATAGATAAATCCCTGTATTGAACAGTGAATGGATCAACACCATCCAATGTGATCATGCCCTTATAATCAGTACAGTTGATCACAATCGTGAATGAAAACCAAGCACTATAAGTGTTCTTCATGTCATAGAAGAATAATCCCTGAGCTTTGCCCATAGGAGGGGAGTGCAGACTGTTGTCGAGTGTTAGAGGATCGTCAAAGACTACCATATCTCTGAATTTGTGATCGTGGCTACTAAATAGAGTGGTAAGGTTTCCACCCTGAGGAGCAGCCATAATGGCAGATGTTGCGTTGTGCTCGTTGGAGCCATTGTAAAGGATGTCATGATAATACGAAACTAGATTATTTCAAGGTTTCAATTGAAGCCTAGTGTTCTTATTCCCCCTTCTATAATTGACTGCATATACCTTTTCCACAAAAATTGGAGCCCACAACAGAATTGATAGAAGCCACAAGTTCAACAGTCTATAACTTTTCATGCAACTTGCCATGCTTAGATTCTATAGATAGGTCATTGGTGAAATTTATGCAGATCATAGGCATAGATGCAACTTCTTAAAGAGAAAGGAACTATGTAACTCAAACTATGTGAGTTCCATCTCTCTTTCTGATCTATTTATAGACGATTCTAGGAGTGTTGCTAAATAAAAAATTATAAAATTAATTTTTTTCCCAAATAAAAAAAAAAGAGTACATATATATTCCATTAAGACTAAGATAGCAGCCTACGTAAGCTTTACGAAAGGGATTAAAAGCATTGAAACTTGAAAGTCATCCAATAATTTTGCATAGTCGGGTAAGGATATCTTCACAAAGGAAATTGAATTGATTTTGATATTTTCCTAAACTTGCGGTAGGTCGGGAAGTATCATAATAGAAATTTTGAAATGGCCAGATGCAACAATGTAATAGTCCTGAGGTGGTTGATCCGTAGTGACCAGAACAAAATAATTGTGTATAAATAGACATTCATGACTCATTCTAAACATCATGTGATCTTCTTTATCTCTTTAATACAAGTGATTACACCTTAAGGCACCATATCGAGTGTCTTCTCTCTTATTTATGGGTTTCATTTTCTTCTCTCCAACATAATTATGGACTCTCTCTAGGGCACTTATGGATCACTGTAGGGTGCACTTGTTAGAGTTTTACTCTTATGCCCTAGTGCTCTTTTCTACCTTTATTGATAACATAAATTAGGGCTTGTAAGGTGGTTCCATTTGATCCCTTCCTTCTCTTATGAATGTCAACACAGTACAAGAGCAGGTGTCAACCTTCCTTATTCATTTTTCTATGACTCAGGATTTCATTCTTGCTATTTTCAATGATATCTTTTGTGATCAGACTTTGTATTCAGTGAAGTTCCTAGCATGAGGAGATTTTCTTGCTATTTTCAATGGTTTTACTAGCTAGATAAGGCACCATTGTTTTATGTGCCTATTTGGAAATCTTGTGATAGAGGTGGTGCACCTAATTTTGTAGACCCTAGTCTTCCCTTTTAATTTCTATAAAACTAATGTGAGGATATGGGTCAACAATAGAGATTTGATTTTCAATAGTTTAATGGTTTTCCTTTAGAATATTTTCATGTGCAGAATTAATGACCATTAGTGACAAGTTTTGATAAGCAGTTGTTGAGTTCTGTTATTTGTTTTCTACAGTATGTGTTTATAAATTCATTAAAGATAGTTGTTTTGAGAGGTTGTTTAGTTTAGGTTGTACATGGAGGTGAATTCAGTGCTTGATGTTGATACAAAACTATAGCCTTACTGGAAGAAATCAGCTTAAAATGTACTGCAATTGATCTTACTGGCTCTGGCATAGAATCTATTGATCTGAAGAAAATTGCAACCCTTGTTCAATATGTTAAGCCATTAATAGAGTTGTTTGAAAATCTTGGTGATGAAGAGAATGTGATAAAATTATTCCAGTACGTACTTCTTCCTTGAAATAACAAACAACATTATACATGTTGCATAGTTTTTTTTGTAATGATTCACAAGTATGTCTCTCTAACCACACATTCACTTTGATCTAGCTTCACTTTGTTCTTTTTTCCTTGAAAGAACAAACAATGTTGCATATATTGCATGGTTTTTTTGTGATGATTCACATGTATCTCTCTGACTGCGCATTCACTTTGAAAATAAATCTTACATGGGGGGGATATGGTGGATGGCAGTGGGCACATCCCCCATGCTTCCAGTGGTCCCAAGACAAGGGAATTCAGGGGGATATGTTTCCCCATATTCCCTTTTTACCGAAATTTTGGGAAACATTGAAGGGGACATTTCCATTTTCCACGGGTTTCCTGGCACCCCCTCCAAAAATGTGGGACTCCTAGTTGTTGTTCCATAATTTTCGTCCA